>PVJA010031412.1:0-24922 GCA_004027025.1 Myocastor coypus
AAAGATGTATTTTAGTACAAGGTCTACAGGGTCTCACCACACAGACTGGACTCGTAGTGATTCTCCTGTTTTCAGCCTCTCAAGGGTTGGGCACCTGGGCACCACCAAGCCCAGTCTCAGTCGCAGAGGCAGTCTCAGTCGCAGAGGCAGTCTCAGGGGGCGGGGCTGGCAGAGCACATTGGGGATTGAACCCTGGCCGCTGTGCCCTGCCTAAG
The DNA here is from genome assembly GCA_004027025.1 of Myocastor coypus. Taxonomy (NCBI): domain Eukaryota; kingdom Metazoa; phylum Chordata; class Mammalia; order Rodentia; family Myocastoridae; genus Myocastor; species Myocastor coypus. The sequence continues at coordinate 216 of PVJA010031412.1, forward strand.
CAGGTGCTTTAGTCTGCTGAGCTATCTGGCCAGCCCTTATTCATCACTTTTCTGACGCTGTTTCTAGGGTCTTTTCAATTTTTTATCAACTCTAATAAGGCTGTGTGGTTGCAGCCACAAAAGAAGATAATAAAAGAAAAATGATTGGAGGATAAAGTTTCCTATTTATTTTCTAGAGTTTAATTGCTGAAACATGCTTAATATTTCACCTGGGCTCCTTGGTAAGTTCAAGGTCATCTGAACTGCAGGGCAAGATCTATCTCAGAAGGCTTGGGTGAGGGAGTGGCACTTGTAGCAGGGACCACACGGTGGCGCTGTCCTCCTGGGTGTTGGCAAGGGAGAGACTAACTTCTTTGTTTATTCTTTTTTTTTTTCTTTTTAAATATTTTTTTCTTGTTTCAGAACTTTTGTTTGTTTGTTTATTTTATTTTTATGGCCGGCTCAGCCTGCCCTGAGGACAGGGCTGGTGCAGCATGTGGTGCCAGGGATTGAACCACAGTCCCTGAAACCGCCTAAGCTTTCCTTATGCAGGCGCTTTAGACCACTGAGCCATCCTGCTGGGCCCCTGTTTATTCTTTACTAATATATTTATGTATTTGGTACAGGGTCTCACTGGGCAGCTCGGACTTGTAGTGATCCTCCTGTTTTCAGTCTTACCACACCTGGACTGAAGTAGTGTGTAATAGCTGTCATAACAATTAAATTTTTAAAATTGAAAATTGTAGTAAGTAAATACATAAAATACTATCTTAACTCTTTGTAAGTATAGCTCAGTGGCATTAAGTTCATACTGTGCAACCATCTACAGAGATTTTCACCTTGCAAAATTCAAACTCTGTGTAGTATTCCATTAAACAATAATTTCCCAAGCCAGGTGTGGTGGCGCCTGCCTATGATCCCAGCACTTGGGAGGCTGAGGTATGAGGATCAGTGCAAGTTTGAGACCAGCTTGGGCTACAAAAGTGAGCTCAAGGCCAGCCTGAACTACATATCAAGACCTTGTCTCAAAAAGACAAAAAAAATTCCCAATTTACACTTCGTGAACCCCTCAAGTCACTGTTCTACATGGTCTCTATGAGTTGGGCTACCATAGATATCTTGCAAAAATGGAATCACAAAGCTTGTCCTTTTGTGATTGGCTTATTTCACTTAGTGTGACACTTTAGGCATCTGCATTATAGCACGTGCCAGAATTTCCTTTTTTTTTTTGTGGGACTGGGGTTCGAACTCACAACCTTGCACTTGCCAGGCAGGCACTTGTGCCACAGATCTATCTCCCTAGCCCCCAGAATTTCCTTTTTTCTTTTTAAATTTTTTTTATTTATTTCTTTATTTTTTTGTCTTTTTGAGACAGGGTCTCACTGTGCAGTTCAGGCTGGCCTTGAGCTCACTTTTGTAGCCCAGGCTGGTCTCGAACTTGCACCGATCCTCCTGCCTCAGCCTCCCGAGTGCTGGGATTACAGGCGTGTGCCACCACGCCCGGCTTCTTTTTTAAAAAAAAAAAAAAAAGTGAGTAAACTGCTATGTAGTTTTGCACACTTATAATTCTAACACTCTGGAGACTGAGGCAGGAAGAGTATTGTAAGTTCTGGGCAAGCCTGAGTTAATTAGTCAGTTCAGGATCAGACTGAGCTACCAGGGGAGATCCTATCTCAGAAGAACCAAACCCAAAGCAAAGAAATATCCCATTATATGTATATATTACATTTTGTTTATTTAGCTATTGGTTGGCACTAGTGGCTTCTACCTTTGGCTGTACTATATAATACATGTGAATAGTACTGCTGTAAACATGAGTATACAAATATCTCTTTGAATCCATGATTTCAATCCTTTTGATATATACCTAGGGGTGTAAGTAATGGATCCTATGGTAGTTAAAAATATGTTTTGAAGAACAACTGTGAAAAAAAGCTTATTTTTTAAAAATGTATTTAGTGCAGGGCGTACAGGGTCTCACTATACAGATCGGGCTCATAAGGATCCCCTTGTTTGTTTTCAGCCTCCAAAGTGCTGGGATTACAGGCATGCACCATCACACCAAGTCTCAATCACCATCTCAGCTTGCCCCAGGGGCAGGGCTGGCAGGCTACACCAAGAAAAGAACCCTGGTCTTTGTGTCTGCCTTTTCCACTGAGATATCTAGCTAACTGCAAAAAGCTTTTTAAAAAGTACATTCCTTTTTTTGTCTTTAAATTTTTTTTTTTTTTTTTTTTGTACAGGGTCTCACTACTGACTCATAATGATTCTCCTGCTTCTTTTTTTATTTTTTAAAAAATATTTATTTATTTATTTATTTATTTATTTATTTATTTATTTATCTGATCCTCCTGCTTCTACCTCCCAAGTGCTGGGATTACAGGTGTGTGCCACCATGCCTGGACTCCATCGCTGGCTCAGCATGGTTGAGAGTGGGGCTGGTGTGGCAGGTGGGGCCAGGAACTGAACTTTGGCTCCTGCGCTTCCCTAAGCAAACGCTTTGTCCGCTGAGCTATACCACTGGCCCTTAAAAAGTACATTCTTAATTATAATTCATACTGATGTTTCAGTAAACAGCAACAGGCTATAGGATAGTCATTTCCAGTTATATTGATTAGTGACTTTGTAGCTGTCTGAAAGTATGAATTCACCATGGTATTTACACAACGATTGAATCACCTAGTGATAAAATTACCAAAATATATCTTTATTGTTAAGTGACACAGGACCATACTGTATACTACATATATTTGTGTGTATGCAAATATATAAAATGCAGCCGGGCGTGGTGGCTCACGCCTGTAATCCCAGCACTTGGGAGGCTGAGGCAAGAGGATCGGTGTGAGTTCGAGACCAGCCTGGGCTACAAAAGTGAGCTCAAGGCCAGCCTCAACTGCATAGCGAGACCCTGTCTCAAAAAGGCAAATAAATAAATAAATAAATAAATAAATAAATAAAATATATATATATATATATAATGCATATAATGACATATATGCATCTCACACAGATATATGCACAAGTGTCAATGGATTGAACACACATACAATGAGAAACCCAATTATGAAACCAAGGCCCTGAGTTCCAGGGTCTCCCTGGGTCTCCTTCCAGTTGTTACTGCCCTCTCTGATTTCTAGCAGCACAGGTCAGTTTTGTCTATTTTGTTCTTCAGTAAAAAGAGCTGTGTCAAATATGCTTCTGAGCTGATTTCTTTTTGTCTTGCTTTATTTTTTTTTGGGGGGGGTACTGGGGATTGAACTCAGGACCTTGTGTTGCCAGGCAAGGGCTTATTCTACTGAGCTATCTCCCTAGCACTTGAGCTGATTTCTTTCAATGATCATTGTGGACTATTCCATATTGTTACTGATGGCTGTCCATGATTCATTGTCATTGATGTACAGCAGGCTGCTGCATGCATGTGTACCCCAAAGTGTTTATCTAATACCATGGCTAGGCATTTGGGTAGTGTCCCATTTGGGGCTATTATAATGAAGAGTGCTGCTATAGACATTCCTTTTTTTTGTTGTTGTTGTTGTTGTTTTGTACCAGGAATTGAACTCAAGACTTTGCACTTGCCAGGCAAGTACTTATTCTACTGAGCTATTACCCCAGCCTGACATTCCTTTTTTTTTTTTTTTTTTTCTTTAGACAATGTCTCCCTCTGCAGTTCAGGTTGGACCTGACCCCACTGTGGAACCTGCTCTACTCAGTGATCCTCCTGCATCAGCTTCCCAAGCACTGGGATTGTAGGCATGCACCACCACATCTGGCTGTGGGAACATTTTTATACATGTATTTTGGTGTAAATTTTTTTTTTGTCTGAGACAGGGTCTTGCTATGCAGTTCAGGCTGGCCTTGAGCTCACTTTTGTAGCCCAGGTTGGTCTCGAACTCGCACCGATCCTCCTGCCTCAGCCTCCCGAGTGCTGGGATTACAGGTGTGTGCCACCACGCCTGGCTTTTTGGTGTAAATTTGGATAAGTTTCTACTGAGTAAACTTCTAGGGCTGAAATATGAAAGTCCAAATTTAATTTTTTTCTTAGGTATTTGGTATAAAGTCTCACTATGCAGCTTGGACTGGTAGTGATCCTCCTGTTCTCAGCCTCCCCAGTGCTGGGATTACAGGCATTGGCCACCACACCCAGACTTGGTCACTGGTTCAGTGTGCCCTGGGGTGGTGCAGGCAGGGCATGCCGTACTGGGGATGAAACCCTGGTCCCTGAGTTTGCCTAAGCAGGCACTTAGTCCACTGAGCTATCCTGCCAGCCCTCCCTTCCCTCCTTTCTTTTTTTTTTTAAGAATTTTTTATTTTATTTATTTATTTTTTTCTTGTTTCAGAACCTTTGTTTGTTTATTCACTCATTTTTATGGCCGGCTCAGCCCGCCCCGAGGGCAGGGCTGGTGCAGCATGTGGTGCCGGGGGTCGAACCACGGTCCCTGAAGCCGCCCAAGCTTTCCCAAGCAGGCACTTTAGACCACTGAACCATCCCGCCAGGCCCAAATTATTATTATTATTATTATTTTTTTTTGTGGGACTGGGGTTTGAACTCACAACTTTGCACTTTCCAGGCAGGCACTTGTGCTACAGAGCTATCTCCCCAGCCCCTTCCCTCCTTTCTTGAAAGTTCAAATTTAATAGATGCAGCCAAACATGTTTCTAAAATGAATTTACCATTTTAAATTCCCACCAGCAGTGTATGAGAGTTCTGGTTGCTTTCTGCTCTTATTTTTCCTACTGCAATAATTTTAAATCCAGGCATGCCCGTAATCCCAGTGTTTGAAAGGCTGAGGCAGGAGTATTGACACTGGCTCAAGGGCAGCCAGCACTACATAGTGAGCTCAGGGCCAGCCTGAACTGAATAGTAAGACCCAGTCTCAAAACACCAAAGCCATTTGTTTTAAAAAAAGAATTATCTCTTCTAGCAAATGTCATTAAACTGAGTAACATTTCTTGACAGTTTACTACATATGAGGCGCTCTTCTAAGTTGTGCGCCACGCACTGAGCAAGAGCATCCAAAAGCCCTTTGCTGGGGGCAAGGATCATTGAGACCCTAAGTTGGGATTTGTCAATAATTAGAACACTTTCTGCAGGTGCTGAGGAGGGCAGAGCTGTGGAATGGAGCAGAAGGAAACTCTTGGGGAGCTCTGCATGCAACTCTGTGCCCCATCTCCCCAACTGACCCAGTGACTCTACTGATCCTAGCAGGGCCAACAAGTTACAGTTGCAGATGAGTTTTTTTAAATTAGTGTATGTTTGCTATACATAATCCATTCATAGTGGGGAATTCATATGTATACATACTGCATCCTTTTTTTTTTTTTTACAGGCTACATCTTGATCCCTTTTACTTTCCCTTTTCCTCCTTTCCTGTCTCCCTTATTCTGCTTTCCAGTTTGTCTTCCAGTTTCCTATCATCCATCATATATTTTGTTCTTTAAATTATTTTGTTCTACACTTCGGATGAGCCATTTCCTGAGATGTTCCCGATGTTTGTACCAAAACACCAGCCTTCCTGTATCCTGACTTCAAAAGCAAAGAGGAAGGGAATCTGAGCAAGTCACTTGCAGGGTCCCTTGCAGGCTGTTAGGGACAGAAAGGGGAAAAAGCCACAGCTCGTGCTTGGTGGGTGTCCTGATGCATCTTGGGAGGCAGACAGTGCCCCAGAGCAATGACAGCAGGCTATAACTGGCCAGGAGGTGGTGCACAGTTGGACTGGTAAGCTCTGCTTGTGAGTTGGGGGAGGCTTCCCATAGGAAGTGACTCACATTTGTTTCTCAGAAGATGAATTGGAAGTCACCAGATGAATTACTGGACTGGTAAGAAGGGAAAGTGTGTTCAAAGGAACAAAAAAGCCGATAGCTGTCACATTGTAGTGTTGCTAGAACACACCCTGTAGCTGGACACAAGATGCATAGAAGAGACAAGAGGTGGAGGCTGGCCATGGCCACATAGGAAGCATGGAACAGAGCTGGTGCAAGGACTGCATCTCTCTTGTCTTGTGCGTGTCAGGCTGAGGCAAGTCTGTGACACACAGACACACGTTAGCAGGAGCCTTGCTGCTGGAGTCAGATGGACCTTGGCAGGTGTCTTAATCCAGTTGTGCTGCTATGACAAGATACCTCAGGCTGGGTAATTTATAAACCATAGAAATTCATTTCGAGCTGGGCCGTGGTGGTGCACGCCTGTAATCCCAGCACTTGGGAAGCTGAGGCAAGATGATCGATGTGGGTTCGAGACCAGCCTGGGCTATAAAAGTGAGCTCAGGGCCAACCTGAACTGCATAGTGAGACCCTGTCTCAAAAAGACCAAAAAAAAAAAAAAAAAAAAAAATTGCTGGTGCTGGAATTCTTTATACTGGTCTCTTCTTCCCCTTCCTTCTCTTTCTTTCTTTCTTTCTTTCTTTCTTTCTTTCTTTCTTTCTTTCTTTCTTTCTTTCTTTCTTTCTTCCTTCCTTCCTTCCTTCCTTCCTTTCTTTTTTTCTTTGCACTGGGAATTGAACTCAGGACCTTGCACTTGCTGTGCTGGCACTGTGCCACTGACCTGATCCTTTGAATCCTCCTGCTTTGGCTTCTCAGAGTGCCAGATCTGAGGTTGGTACCACCACTCTGGGTAGGTGGGATCTTCCATGTCCTCTCCTGGTAGAAGGGGCAAAGAATCTCCCTTGAGCTTCTTTAATAAGGGCCCTGCAGAGATAAGAAATTAGCATCTCGGGGCCTGGCAGGATGGCTCAGTGGTCTAAAGTGCCTGCTTAGGAAAGCTTAGGCAGCTGCAGGGACTGTGGTTTAATCCCCGGCACCACATGCTTCGCTAGCCCTGCTCTCAGGGCAGGCTGAGCCGGCCATAAAAATAAACAAACAAACAAACAAGATTCTGAAACAAGAAAAAAAAATAAAATAAAAATTCTTAAAAAAGAAAAAAAGAAATTAGCATCTCAAGAAGCAGAGAGCTTTGTCAAAAGCCTTTTTTGCATCAACTGAGATGATCATGTGATGCTTGAATTTGGCTCTATTGATATGATGTATTACATTTATAGATTTGAGTATATTAAAACATCCTTGCATCCCTGGGATGAATCCTACCTGGTCATGGTGTATAATCTTTATGATTTGCTGTATTCTATTGGCAAAGATTTTATTGAGGATTTTTGCATCTATGTTCATGAGAGAAGTTGGCCTGTAGTTCTCTTTTTTAGTTGTATCTCTCTCTGGTTTTGGTAGGAGGATAATACTTGGCTCTAGGAATGATTTTGACAGGCCAGTTCTTAATCTCCTGAGCTATCTCCCCCAGCTCTAGGAATGATTTTGGGAGGATAGTTTCCTTTTCAATTTCATTGAAGAGTTCAAGGAATATTTGGATTATGTCTTCTGTAAATTTCTTTTTTTTGTCTTTTTGAGACAGGGTCTCACTATGCAGTTCAGGCTGGCCTTAAGCTCACTTTGGTAGCCCAGGCTGGTCTCGAACTCACACCAATCCTCCTGCCTCAGTCTCCTGAGTGCTGAGATTACAGGTGTGAGCCACCACGCTCGGCTCTTCTGTAAATTTCTTACAGAATTCAGTGGTGAATCTATCAGGACCTGGACTTTTATTTGTTGGTAGACTTTTTATTACATTTGGTATTTTGTTGGCTGTTATTGTGTTATTGAGAGTTCTTATATCTTCTTGATTCAGTTTGGTTTGTACCATTCTAGGAATCTGTTCATTTCATCTGTGTCTTCAATTCTGTGAGAGTAAAGATTCTCAAAGCAGCTATTAATGATCCTCTGAATCTCTGCCGAGGTTGCGACCCACAGGCTGAGAACCGCTGAAGAGAAGCAGAAAGGGGTGGAATGGAGGACAGAGGAGTCAAGAAATAGGCTAAGAAAGATATATAGAAGAAGACAGAGACCAGAGAGAAAAGCAACAACAACAACAAAATATAGCAGAGAGACGAGGGAAATCCTTTCTTTCTTTCTTTCTTTCTTTCTTTCTTTCTTTCTTTTTTGTCTTTTTGAGACAGGGTCTCACTATGCAGTTGAGGCTGGCCTTGAGCTCACTTTTGTAGCCCAGGCTGGTCTCAGACTCGCACCAATCCTCCTGCCTCAGCCTCCTGAGTGCTGGGATTACAGGTGTGAGCCACCATGCCTGGCTAGAGGGAAATCCTTTAATAATTTGATCCCACAGGGCTTTCTGCTCTTCACTTTGACCCAAAGGGCCTACAGTTATTCACTTTGCTGGAACTGACCTAAGATTAGTTTGGCAGTAGGGCTGAAATCAGGGCTCATGAGAGTGTTGACCTGGAGCTGGCCCTTGGCCTGGTGCAGCTGGGAGAGGCAGGCTGTGGCCTTCTTGACACTTGTCCTCAGTGTAAGTCTCCTCCCTTTCTAACTCCTGTCAGTGCTCCAGGCTTCCTCATTTTTTTTTTTTTTTTTTTTTTTTTTTTTTTTTTTTTTTTTTTTTTTTTTTTTTTTTTTTTTTTTTTTTTTTTTTTTTTTTTTTTTTTTTTTTTTTTTTTTTTTTTTTTTTTTTTTTTTTTTTTTTTTTTTTTTTTGTGATTTAGGAATCCCTCTAAGCCCTCACCTTTCACTTCCTTCTCTTGAAGTTCCTCAAATTGTTGGAGTGTCCAAATCCCCACCTAAGAGCATATTTTTCTGTCTAGGAAGAACTACATCAGGCTTGGATCTCCCTCTGAGCTTCTCCATCTTGGTCTAGGGAGGTAAAATCAGGCCTGATGGTGGATGAGGAGTAGAGCTCTCCCTGTAGTGGCTGGAGGAGGCAAAAGTGAGGGAACTGATTTTTATTGAGCATTTACCTTGGAAAGAACTTTGTGTAAAGGCCCAGGCTTACATACTTTCAATATGCTTAATTCCTGCAAGGATAAAATGGAGTAAAGTACTATTATGCCCACTTCCGGCTAAAGAAATGGAAGTTTGGGTCTGTCTCTCTTTTCTTCAAGGCAAGATCTTGTTATGATGGCTTTGTGCTTGCTATGTGGCCCAAACTTGTCTCACACTTGGGGTCTTTCTGTCTCAGTCTGTCCACCACCATACCTGGCTTTGTTTAAAATCTTGAATAACTTGTTCAAGGTTCCCTAACAGGAGATCCAGAATTTTAACTATGATTGACTTCAGAGCTCAGAGTTTCCTTCCAACGAGAGTTCACTTTGACATAGTTTGGACCCTTGTCTTTTTTGGGATGTGGTACTGGGCATGGAGACTGAATGGTAAGCAAGGGTGTTTCTGAGCTCAAGGATCGTTCATTGTAGGTCAGGAGAGAGACGCATAATCAGTGAGAAGCAAGGGTCATGCATTCCTTTGTGCAGCTTGTATTTAGTGGGAGCAGAGCACTTGATGTCCTCTTCAGGTGCTGTACATGGAGGACAAAATTAGACCAAAGTCCCTATCTTGTGAGGCTCCAAGAGCTGTGGTTCAAATCGGAAGTGTACCCACTGGTGCATGGGTTGAGGGTTTGATGTCCAGAGCAGCAGCACTTCAGAGGTAGAGTCTAGAAAGGTAACTGGGTCAGGAACATGTTAGCCTCATATCTGAATGGACTATTATAGAAGAAGGTGAGTGGGACCTAATGGCCTAAGGGGCCACTCGGGCTTCCTTCAAAGGCTACATCTCGTCCTGGCCCCTTCCTTTTGGGCTTTTGCCTGCTTTCTCTGCTTCCTGGCTGATATCAGATGAGCAGCTTGCCTCCTCCTCTGTGTCCCTCCAGCGTGATGTCTCTGCCTCACCAGAAGCCTGAAAGCAACAGTCAACTCCACTATGGACAGAAACCTCTGAAACAAAGTAAAAACCATCCCCATTTCTTTTAGTTTTTTTTCCCAGGTATTTTGTCATAGTGGTGGAAAGCTAATACATCAGGTACTCATGGAAAGAGAATGACCTAAATATATAAAATGCAGAATATATTGAGTAGCAAGAAGTGTTACGGAGAAGAAGGAAGCTGGCGTCCAAGGAGGGGAAGATGTGGGAAGCAGACCACCGGGGAGGGATGCTGTGCTCTGGTCCTCCTGGCCTCAGGCTGACACTGGTGGAGCTGCAGGTATGTTTTCTGGTCCATTTGTTTGGCAAGAGTGAAATCAAGGGTGTGGGAGGCTTTCTTCTTTTTTTTTTTTTTTTTTTTTGTCTGTTTGAGACAGGGTCTGGCTATGTGGTTGAGGCTGGTCTTGAGCTCACTTTTGTAGCCCGGGCTGATCTCAAATTCCCATCGATCCTCCTGCCTCAGCCTCCTGAGTGCTGGGATTACAGGTGTGAGCCACCATGCCTGGCTCAAGGTGAGTCCTTTGATCAAGGCAGTGGTGTTCATACAGAAAGGATGCCTCAGTGTTACTTGTTCTTAGGAAATTTAGTCAATTTATTAAATCATCTGTATTTCAATTTATTTTATTTTTGTTTTTAGTATAGGGTCTACAAGGTCTACAGGATCTCAGTACATAGGTCAGACTTACAGTGATCCACCTGTGTCCAGCCTCCCCAGAGCTGGGATTACAGGTGCACACTACCATGCCCAGTCTCAATCACCATCTCAGCATGCCTCTGGGATGGGGCCCGCACAGCAGGATGGGGACTGAACCTGGGCCGCTGCATCTGCCTAAGCAAGTGCTTTAATCTTCTGAGCTATTTGGTTAGACCTCAATATATTTTATTACTCTATTAATATACAAAATGTTGAGTCTCAATCCGGTAATACATACACATAGGCAGTTTTGATCGCATCTATGCCCTCATTCCCCTCACTTGCACCTCCTCCGCCCTCCTGTTAGTCTCTTGTCTAACAATAGTTTCCATTTTACTTTATTTTTTATTGTATTTTTATATTTTTATTTTTGAATATTTTATTTATTTATTCTAAGCTGTATTTTTATTGATTTTAATGAGAAAAAAGATAAAAGCAATGAAACAGTTTCAAAACAAGTTAGTTAAGCCGGGGGTGGTGGAGCACCCCTGTAATCCCAGCACTCAGGAGGCTGAGGCAGGAGGATCGGTGTGAGTTCGAGACCAGCCTGGGCTACAAAAGTGAGCTCAAGGCCAGCCTGAATTGCATAGTGAGACCCTGTCTCAAAAAGACAAAGAAAAAAAAAAAAAAGAAAGAAAAAAAAAACCAAGTTAGTTACAATAATTAATACCATGTATATTGTTGTTTTCATACTAGCTATTCAGAGGACAAGATGCAGACCTTATATCTTACCTAAATATTAGTATAAACTTTTATTCTCAGTGAATTAAGACAAAGTAGTTGTATATCTATCTTAACTCTCTTGTGTGTGTATATAAATATGTATTTTTCTTCTTTTTAAAGTTTGTAATACTAGGAGAAAATATTGTACCATATCTTGTAAGTAAATTGTAAGTCAGAAATACAGTATGAATCATAAAACAAAAAGTATAATTAAATAATATTCAGGGGGCCTGGCGGGATGGCTCAGTGGTCTAAAGCGCCTGCTTGGGAAAGCTTGGGTGGCTTCAGGGACCGCGGTTCAATCCCCGGCACCACATGCTGCGCCAGCCCTGCCCTCAGGGCGGGCTGAGCCGGCCATAAAAATGAGTGAATAAACAAACAAAAGTTCTGAAACAAGAAAAAAACATAAAATAAAAAATTCTTAAAAAAATAATATTCAGAAAATTAACTAAATATTAATTAATTAAAATTAAACTAAATACTTAAAACAATATTCCAAAATTCGTATCAAATCATGATTCCAACTTAGAGGCTTCAACTGTGTATCATATGTACAAATCTTCATCAATTCAGAGTACTCATATATTATTTGAATAGGTGAATATATACATAGATATCAACTAAGAAAAGTTTCCATGGTAGTAAAGAATTACTAAGAATAAAACATAACATAAATACTGGAATTGCAAATATATGACCAGAACTTCTAACAGTTTGGGCATAGGATATCACACAAAGTTCTAGTATGTCATGTACATGGACGGTGTCCATGATGCTTACTGTCAGTCAGATGTCACTTGTGGCACTGAGCTACTGCTATTTCCTTGATAGCTACCCTGTAGACCTAGACAGAATCATGACCCATGGGTTGAAGGAGAAGTTCATTTGTAGAATATGCTGATGGACATATATAAAAGACACCATTGCTGCTGTATATAAAAGAAGAGTTGAAAGACTGCTTTTGTATACCTCTTTTTCTCCTGTGTTTAATTATTTGCCCTATTTTGTGGGTTCTTTCCATTCTCCTTCATGGAGCTGTGGTCATTTTGATCCTTCTCTAGAATATCTTTTAGTAAACTATGCAGGGTTGGCTTTGTCATCATGAAATTCTTTTTTTTTTTTTTTGGGACCAGGGTTTGAACTCACGACCTTGCACTTGCCCAGCAGGCACTTGTGCCACAGAGCTATCTCCCCAGCCCCATCATGAAATTCTTTAGTTGTTCTTTGTCATGGAAGTATTTCACTTCTCCACTGAACCTGAAAGAGAGTTTTACAAGGTATAGCAGTCTGGGCTGGAATTTGTTTTCATACAAAACTTGAAGTACTTTGCTCCATGCTCGTCTTGACTTGATGGTTTGTAAAGAGAAGTCTGCTGTTATTCTAATGGGCTTTTCCTTAAATGCAATCTATTTCTTTTCTCTAGCAGCTTTTAGTATACTGTTTCTGTGCTGAAGTTCTGGGATCTTGATTATTATATGTCTGGGTGTGTTTTTAATTGGGTTGATGTTACATGTAGTTCTATATGCTTCAGTTTCCTGAATGTCAAATTACTTCCCCGTATTTGGTAAGTTTTCTGCTATTACTTCTGCCCATATTCTTTTTATATCATTTGTATAGACTCCTTCTTTCTCATTGATGCCTATTAGTCTTACATTGTTCATCTTTGCATCATCTTGTAGATGTTGGATTATTTTTTCTCATGTCCTAGTTGTTTTTAAGAGATTTTTTTTTTACCTCTTCACTAGCTGCAATGGTGTCTTTAAGGTCTGAAAGTGCATTTTCACTTTCATTGAAACGGTTTTGCCAGCTTGTGATTGAGGTTTTAAGTTCCTATATAGCACTTCGAATCTTTTTCATGCATTCTATTACTTTCCTATGTTGCTCATTCAAGGATTCCATCATTTTTCTATTCTCCTCTATTTTTTTATCAGTGTCTTTAGAAGCACTTAATATTTCTCTTATTATACATATTATTTCTTTTTTTGCTTCAGAAATTATTTCTGATCTGATTTCCTCTATATCTTTCTGCAGTTGTTTCTTCACTTCAGATCCTATTATTTCAAAGATTTCAGGTATGTGATTTATAATTTCTTCTATGGCATTGTCTCCTGTATTTGTTCTGGGAGGGCTTGGGGCCTAAGAGTGCATTTTGCTCCTTTTCTTTGTCATTTTTGTATAGTCCTGTCTTCTGGCCTTTGGTGTAGAGCTTTGGTAGACCTAGCACCAGGTCTGGATCTACCAAGTTCAAAGTCACCCAGGTGAGTGTGGCTTCAATCTGGCTGCTGAGCTCTACTTCTTCCTGCTGCAGCCCTTGCAGGCGAACACGCTTTGCTACTCTAGCAAGATGTACTGCTCCTGGATCAGCCAGGTGGGTCTTGTTTCTAGCCTCTTTGCAAGGAGTTCTATGGCTGTTTTCCACACTGCGTGCACTTGGCTTGGTTGTTGGGTCGAATGAGTTTCCAGTGGGCCCGGGGTGGCCTACCTCACATGCTGGGCCTGGTTGCTGGGTTGAATCTCCATTTTACTTTAATGCATCTCTTTTTTTCCCCCCTTAATTTCTACATAGAGGGAAAACATATGATACTTGTCTTTCCAAGTCTGACATTTTTGTTGAACGAGGTGATCTTCAGTTTCATCTATTTTTCCTGCAAATGATAGTGTTTTGCTCTTCTTCATGGCTGAATCATATTACAGTGTGCATATGGACTGCATTTTCTTTATTCATTTGTTGATGGGGACTTAGGCTGGTTCCATATCTTGCCTGTTGTGAATTGAGCCACAAGAAACATGGATAGGCAGGTACCCTTGTAGTAAGCTGACGTTAATTCCTTCAGGTGTATAGCAAGGGATAGGGTAGCTGGGCCATATATAGTAGTTCTATTTTTAGTTTTTTGAATAATATCCATACTGATTTCAAAAAGGTCTGTGCTAAATTACATTTCTACCAGCAGTATAGAAATATTCCTTCTTCTTTATATCTTCACAGCACTATGTATGTGCGTCTATGTATGTGCGTGTTCTTTTAAAAATATATTTAGTACAGGGCCTACAGGGTCTCATGATGTAGATCCAACTCAGTGACCCTCTTGTTTTCAGCCTCCCAAGTGCTGGGATTATAGGTGTGTGCCACCATTCCCAGTCTCAATCACTGTCTCAGCATGCCCTGGCTGGCATGGCCCACCAGGGATAGAACTGTGGTCCTTTTTCTTCCATTCTGCAGGCTGTCTCTTCACTCTTTTGATTGGTTCCCTTATTGTGCAGGCACTTTTTAATTTGCTGTAGTCCCACTGTTGATTCTTAATATTGTTTCCTGTGCTATTGGAGTCTTATTCAGAAAATCTTTGCCTGTGGTTTCCCCTATGTTTTCTTCTAGCAGTTTCATTTTCAGGTCTTATACCTAGGTCTTTTTTTTTTTTTTTAACATTTTATTTAAACCTTACTTATTGGGGGCCCGGCAGGATGGCTCAGTGGTCTAAAGTGCCTGCTTAGGAAAGTTTAGGCTGCTGCAGGGACCGCGGTTTGATCCCCGGCACCACATACTACGCCAGCCCTGCCCTCAGGGCAGGCTGAGCCGGCCATAAAAAGAAATAAATAAATAAACAAAAGTTAAAAAAAATAAAATAAACCTTATTTTATTTATTTGTTTTATGGACAGCTCAGCCTGCCCTGGGGGTGGGGCTGGTGCAGCATGTGGTGCTGGGGATCGAACCACGGTCCCTATGGTTGCCTAAACTTTCCTAAGTAGGTGCTTTAGACTGCTGAGCCATCTCACCAGCCCTATACCTAGGTCTTTGATTCATTTTGAATTGTTTTCTGGATGGGATTAATGATGGGAACATAGCTTCAGTCTTTTATATATGGACAGTTTCCTAGTGCCTTTGGCTAAAGAGATTGGTTTTTTTTTTTCTCTAATGTCAAGAATCAAATGATTTGGTAGTTGCATGTGCTTGTTTTGTTCTCTTCCGGTGGTGCATCTATTTCTGTACCAGTATCACACTGGTTTTGTTCCTTTAGGTTTTGTAATGCAATTTGACATTGGGTATTGTGATGTTTCCAGCTTTGCTTTTTTTGCTTTAGGTTGTCAAATAAGTTGAATTAATAGTCACAGTGAATCTCAAGGCCCACACATTTCATTATTATGTACAAATAACATCAAATTATTTCATACTTTTCAACTGAAACTCTAAGTCTAAAATGAAGAACACAGGGCCCGGCAGGATGGCTCAGTGGTCTAAAGCGCCTGCTTAGGAAAGCTTAGGCGGCTTCAGGGACCGCAGTTCGATCCCCGGCACCACATGCTGTGCCAGCCTTGCCCTCAGGGCAGGCTGAGCTGGCCATAGAAATAAATAAATAAATAAACAAACAAAAAGTTCTAAAACAAGAAAAAAAAATAAAATGAAGAACATGATTTTATAGCTTAATTTAGTATCATAAGGCTGACTTTGGAGTTTTTAGCATAGTAAATTTCCTTGCACATTGTAATACCAAATACAGGTTGCTCTTAAATATAGTACAAATGCATTAGTATCATATTTTTAGTGTCTTTGTCATCTGTTTTGGTATCATTAATGAGTTAATTAATTTGTGAAATGAGGCTTACTGCAGCCTTTGCATGCCTGGGCTGAAGTGACCCTGCTGCTTCAGCTTCCTGAGTGGCTGGGACTACTGGAGTGCACCACTGTATCTAGCTACCTTCAGGCCTTCTTAGTTTAGAATACACTTCCCTGAAGAAAAAGTATTATTATCCAATATCACCTGGGTTGTTAGAGATTGTCACAAGCTACAATAGGGGACTCAGTTCTGAGACTGGATGCAGGGCTTGATGCTTGCTTCTAACAGGATGATTCTCCCCAGCCCCAGGGGAAGACTGTGTGTCCTATTTTGGTGCCTAAGTCCATACCCTGCAGATGGACTCCCAGCCATGTGTTCTGGATTTCATATTCCACATATGTTGGGTTGGATATGTATAGCTGGAATGATGCACAGTGCCTGGAGTTGCCGATACCTTCCTTCCCTCAACAGCTGGGATGGACATGGAATTCGGCCATACTCATTCAGCCTGGGCAAGTCCACCTCTGTCAGGCATTTATGTGATGTCTGGTTGGCCAGTCATGCTGATGACCCTATGGGGGGGCAGAACTTCTACTTTTTTTTTTTTGTGGGACTGGGGTTCAAACTCACAACCTTGCACTTGCCCAGCAGGCACTTGTGCCTTGAAGCCATCTCCCCAGCTCCCCTACTTTTTTTTTTTTTTTGTCTTTTTGAGACAAGGTCTCGCTATGCAGTTGAGGCTGGCCTTGAGCTCACTTTTGTAGCCCAGGCTGGTCTCGAACTCGCACCAATCCTCCTGCCTCAACCTCCCGAGTGCTGGGATTACAGGCATGAGCCACCATGCCTGGCAGAGGGCAGAACTTCTTTCCTCTGCACCCACGGTCATCTACACTGTGCCTGCGGGGTGCATTCCTTTTGCTCAGCCAGATGGTTCTCGCTTACTTTCTCTGGTATCATCCACTTGGCCTCCACATGCATATTACAGGAGCTCCTGAAGGTCTCTTTCAGTGGGGTGCCTAGAGGGAGTCCCCTCTGTCGGAGTCCCTTCCTGATTCTCACCTCAACCCAAGAAGTCCAAATTTACAATACCAAAAATTTGTTATTGGAATTCTACCAAGTTAATTCCAATCTACCACTCCCAGCATAACCCATGGCGATAACAAAGACACTAAGACATATATATATATGGGAGCCAAGGGGCCCTAGGTCCAACCATGAAAATGGCTTCCAGAACCAAGAGCGTGACCCAGGGCTGCACTCAGTTTTATTCATTGAAAAAAAGGGGGAGTGGCTTGTGAAGGTGAATTATGGGAAGGTAGCGGGCATTGAAGGGAATTGTGGGAAGAAGGTGAGCATTGAAAGAAGTTGTGGGCTGGGTGTGGTGGCTCACGCCTGTAATCCCAGCACTTGGGAGGCTGAGGCAGGAGGATCGGTGCGAGTTCAAGACCAGCCTGGGCTACCAAAGTGAGGTCAAGGTCAGCCTGAACTACATAGCAAGACCCTGTCTCAAAAAGACACACACACAAAAAAAGTAACAGAAAGAAAATGATATTGTTTACAATTAGTTATGAGAAAATAAAGTGCTATTTTTGAGCTTTCAGTTCTGATGACAGTAGTCAACAGAGGAGGGAGCAAGCCTATGCCACAGGGCTTTCACAAGGGTGGGAGGAGCAGGACAGGGCTGCTAGGGGCACATATGTTCTAGAAGTATTGGAGATATTTACCTCCTACCTACCTACCACCCACCTACCTACCTGCCTACTTGCCCGAGATACAGTAAAATATAACTAAGATTAAAGACCATAGAAAACTGAAATGCAAGTAGAAAATCAGGATTTTTGAGGAAAACACAAACAGAAATAATGCAGGCCATAACAAAGTTGTTAATGCTGAAGCTCTTGTTTCATTCTATAATTCCTGAAACCTAAACTGGAAAGAGATAACAGAGTTATGTGGTATTTATCATCTGAGGCAGTAGTATTCTGGTTTTATTCAGGGCATGCAAATGCACTGGGTTCTTGGTAATGCTTGAAGCATTGTAGGTTCTTAATGTTTGCTGATCAAATACATGAATAAATGGGTGGAGCTGTGTTTGCGTTATAAGATAGGACCCATAGGAACAGGAAACTAAGGCTTTACACAGCATGCCAAAGATTTTTTGTAACATTTCTTTTTTATAATTTTTTATTTTATTTATTATTTTTATTCTTGTTTCAGAACCTTTGTTTGTTTGTTTGTTTGTTTTGTCTTTTTGAGACAGGGTCTCGCTATGCAGTTGAGGCTGGTCCTGCGCTCACTTTTGTAGCCCAGGCTGGTCTCGAACTCGCACTGATCTTCCTGCCTCAGCCTCCCAAGTGCTGGGATTACAGGTGTGAGCTACCACGCCCGGCGCAGAACCTTTGTTTGTTTATTCACTTATTTTTATGGCCGGCTCAGCCCGCCCCAAGGGCAGGGCTGGCGCAGCATGTGGTGCCGGGGATCGAACCGTGGTCCCTGAAGCCGCCCAAGCTTCCTCAAGCTGGTGCTTTAGACCACTGAGCCATCCCGCCGGCCCTGTAACATTTCTTAGACTCTTGTTTATTGCCTCCTATTATTTTTCTATAATTCTTATATGTATTTTGGATGTCGGGGTTATATTTTACATGGTTCTTATACTATACTTTCATTACTTACTTTGTTTACATTTCTTTTTTTTTTGAGTGTGTGGGATTGGGGTTCGAACTCACGACCTTGCACTTGCCAGGCAGGCACTTGTGCCACAGAGTCATCTTCCCAGCCCCGCATTTACATTGTTTCACATGAAAAATCTCTGAAGCTGAGCTGTTTTGCCATTGATGGTGTCTCAGTTACTCTTCTCTTGTTGCTGGGACAAATACTCAACACCCAAAATGAAGAAGGGAAGGGTTTATTTAGCGCCCAGTTAGTGGAAGTTTCAGTCCATATTCAGCTAGCTCCAAGGCAGACGGACACATGGCAGAGCGCTGCAGTTCATGGTGGCAGAACAATGGCAACAGAGGCAACCGACCAACCAGGGCAGCAGAGAGCAACAGGGAGCGTCTATTTCTCTGTCTCTCTTATAATACATTCAGGCTCTCTGCCTCAGGATATCTGCCTCAGACCACAGCCATAATCCCAGCAGTACTAAAATCCATAATCCCAGCAGTACTAAGACACATAATCCCAATGGATCATGAGTTAGAAGTCCCTGCCCAATGAGTGCATGAGGCTTTGAGGGGGGGTGCAGCTAGACACAAACCCTAACCGATGGCATCTCACAACAGTTTCTATCCAGGTGCTGCTTGTGACACAGATTCTGCTACCTGTGTGTACTTGAATTTCATTGTTATTTCTGAAGATCTGACCAAACTGCAAGTTTTCCAAATTCTTCCACTCCATTTTATCCCAGTTCCCACAGTAAATCTGGCTGATAGCTATCAGGAATACCCATGCTGTTACTGGCTAATGCATTCCAGGGCAATTCTTTCTAAATTCCTGCTATTCTGAACAAAGAACTGGACAAGATATGTAGAAAAGGCAATGGGAATGTGTGTATTTATTTATTTATTTATTGAGACAAGGTCTTGCTATACAGTTCAGGCTGGCCTTGAGCTCACTTTTGTAGCCCAGGCTGGTCTCAAACTCACACCAGTCCTCCTGTCTCAGCCTCCCAAGTGCTGGAATTACAGGCGTGCACCGATGTACATTTATTGGAGGGAGACAGAAGTAGGCTCTGCAGCCTGAGAGCAGGGGGTGAGCAGACTCCCATTACCTATGAGATGATGGAAAGGGGCTCACCAAACCTGGAGTTACTGGGTTGGCCTTTCCCTCATGCAACTAAAATATTGGCACAACTGTCCTATCACACATTCTCTCAGCCTAGCACCAGATTTAAACTATCCTATCAAAGATTTGCCTGGATCTCATGCCAAGTGCAAATGAAGAATTAAAAATAGCATTTTTCTGCTTAGTTCTGTGCCAGCACTTAGGAGCTACTATGTTTGGGATCCCGGATCCCGGGGCCTCTTCTGAGCATGTATGCTCTGGGTCTGCAGGGTTTTGACAGATTCTGCCCACTTGATTGGTCTCTTTTGCCCCAGCTCTGATCTTCTACCTCAGTGCTACCACTTGGATGCTGTGTGGCCTTGAAATTTCCCTCTGATAGATAAACTAGTTCATCACTTTTGAGCTCAGGGTGTGGACAAAATGAGCCCAAATTGTTTGCCATAGAGTAACAAGAATGCCTAATTTCTAACAGAATTTTTATTTTCATCTGAAACTTCATGAGCACGGATTTTATTGCCTGTCTACATTCCTATCAGCTTTTTGGTCTTCTGAGGATTTTAGGTTTTTTGCTAGCCCGCACCGCTTTCTGGACTTCTCCCCTGTTCTGTATCTTAAGCTGTGAAGTTAGCTATTCTTGGGCAAAAGAACTGAAAAAAAAGACATAAATCATAGACCTAGTCAGTGGTGTTCCTCTAGATTTACAGAACCCAGGATGACTGATGAGCTTTAGGTATCATCAGAATGTTCCTCACTGACACAAAACATGCAACTCCCCAATCCAGTTCTTTAAAAACAAAAATATAGGCAATTTGCAAGTAAGTAGTGTTTATTTAAAGAATTATAGGACTGGAGGCCCTAATGGATTAGGGCACAAAGGCTGCAAAGGTATTCAGGTAATAGAGAAAGACAGGCATTTTCTCAGTAACGAGGTGGCAGGGAGCCTGGACGTGACTCAGTGTGTAGTCTTCCTGCTCATTACCCCCTGAGCCTACTGCCCCTCTATATAAAAATACTTTTGTATACTTGAGTTTCCTAAGAAGGGGTCCTGGAGGCTATAGCTGCCTCTGTCCTCCAGGATGCTGACTGGGATAAAACTAATGTCCTTTCAACCAGCTCTCATCTCCTGAGGGCTGCCTTTTGAGCAGTGAACAGCTGGACCTGGGCCCCAATAACACAAATATCTGAGGTAAACCAACTTATAAGAGAAGACACTAGGCTGGGTGTGGTGGTGCATGCCTGTAATCCCAGCACTTGGCTGAGGCAGGAGGATCAATGTGAGTTTGAGATCAGCCTGGGCTACAAAAGTGAGCCCAAGGCCAACCTAAACTGTACAGCGAGACCCTGTCTCAAAAAGAAAAAAAAAAGGAGAGAGAGAGAGAGAGAGAGAGAGAGAGAGAGAGAGAGAGAGAGAGAGAGAAGACACTTATTTTGGCTCATGGCTTTAGAGGTGTTAGTCTGTGATCACTTGCCTTGTTTTGCTTTGGACCTGTGATGAGTTAGCACATCCTGGGGAGAGCAAAGCTCTTCATCCAGTGTCTGTGAGCTGAGAGAGTAAGAGGGGATTCCGGTGTTCAGCGACTGGAAGACCTCCCCACCGGCCCTGCCTCTTATCAGTCTTCCTGCTCTTCCCAATAGTGCCATGGTCTGGGGACCAAGCCTTTTAGCACATAAGCCTTTAAGGGACAGTCCAGACTCAAGGTGTGGTGCCCCCACCTGGAGCACATCACTCTATTTATTTATTTGATACCAGGTCTTGCTACACGATTCAGATTTGTGGCCACCCTACTGTCTCAGCCTCCCCAGTGCTGAGATTACAGGTATGTGCCACCATGCCTGGTTTCGGGGCCTGCACTCAACATGTGGTATGGGAGATTGAACTTGGGTCCTTGTGCTTGCCAGTTAGGTGCTTAGACTGCCAAGCTGTCTCCCCAGGTCACCTCAGTTTTCTTGAGCCTTCCATTCCTCCCCTGTGGCATAGGGCTAACAAACATAGCTCGCTTTTGGCACTGTGAGGGTTAAATAAGAAAGTACCTGTGGATACAACAATGGCTGGGGATGAGGACAAATATTTGTGTTCCTAGGCCTGGTGAGGTGGTGAGGTGCTGCGGGGCTCTGACTCTAGAAGTGCTTACTGGGTGCAGCTCCTCCTGCTGCAGGGGGAGCTGCCTCCTCTTCTGCTCCTTGCTCCTTCCCCACCTCTTCTGTATCTTGAGGCACTTTCCTCCCTTAGCAGAGTGAGTGGATCAGGCTGGGGCTGGAGAACCTGGGGCTGAGCTCTGCTATTTGGTATTTGGACTCCAGGATCATAGGCTCAAATTGGGCAAGAGCAGCGAAGCTATCAGTCCCTTTGAACCTGATCACGGATATTTCAAGACAACAATTCTGAGAAATTTAGAGGCAGGAAGTGAAAGGGGAAGAGAAATCACAGACTGCACCCTGCCCCGCCAGGCCTGACTCCCCTTCCCAAACTTTACAGTAAGGAGTGACATGACTGGCATGTGAAGATGGAGGGAAAGATCAGGACATCCTTGTCCAAGGGGCTGAGAAGGGAGGTGGTTGTGTTCCCCGCCACCACCACTCTTGGTCCAAGTTCCAACTCTGATTCTACCTCTATTTACAGGCCAAAGTCCCAGGGCTAGGCGATGCAAGGTTAGAGCAAATTGGACACTCAGGACCCTGGCCTGGACAGCTTCCTCTTCCTCTCTCATCTTGCACCCACCCATGCCCAAGGTCTCTCAGTTTTAACCCCCCTGTCTCTCTGGAGCCTAGGCTGTCTGGAGCCAGCTCTTCGCACCTTTAACTGGTAACCAAGGTAGGGGAGACAAGCAGGGTGGGGCATGTTGTGAATTAAGGAAACTCTGTTTTAGGGACAGTGGGGGTAGGTGGGAAGGTGTGGGTGGTTTGATCCTTGAGAGTATGAAGAGATGGTCCCTGCCATGTCAGGGGCTAAGCCTCTTTCTTTCTTTCTTTCTTTCTTTCTTTCTTTCTTTCTTTCTTTCTTTCTTTCTTTCTTTCTTCCTTCCTTCCTTCTTACCTTCCTCTCTCTCTCTCTCTCTCTCTCTCTCTCTCTCTCTCTCTCTCTCTCTTTCTCTTCCTTTCTTTGAGACAGGGTCTCATGTAGTTCAGGCTAATTTTGAACTCACTTTGTAGCCCAGGCTGACCTTGAACTTGGCGGCAATCCTGCATCAGATTCCTGAGTGTTGAAATTATGGGCTAAGCCATCTCTTGAGAAGTGGCAGGACCCTGAAATATTTAAAATATTAAAATCTTTACCCTGAACTCGTCTCCAGTCTCAGACCCAACCCAACGTATCACCTTGACTCCCCATGCCCTACTCAATGCTGTCAGCCTCCACTAGAATTCACAATTTAGCATAAGCTCCAGATCTGACTGCAACCTCTACTCTGTCCCAGATCTGACTCCAGCTCTGGTTCCATCATGGAGAAGGACTTTCAGGACATCCAGCAGCTGGAGCCTGAGGACAGTGACCATCAGCTCAGTGATGGTGAGGGGCCAGGCTCTTGTGGGCAGAATCCCAGGAGAGAAAATCCATTTTGGAAAGGTAAGTGTCCAGTTTCCGCACCCTGAATCAGTCACTGACTACTTTCTATCTCTTTGGGGTCTGTCACAATCACTTTGAGCTGGGATTAAGTCCTTCTAGGTGTAAGCTGTGGGCAGGTATGCTAACGGAGGGTGTGTGTCTGTGTGTGTGTGTATGTGTGTGTGTGACACCTGGAAGCTGCACATGGCTTCCTTGCTCCTCCCACGGCCAGGGACATGAGTGATGTGTGTTTGCCTGTGCATGTGTGTGGATAGAAGGAGCACAGAGCCAGCTCTGACTCGTGTGAATTAGAGTGGGTAGGGAAATGAGCACAGAGTGACGGTGGTAGAGTCCCGTTCTTGGACTTCCTGCTCAAATCTTTCTCTAGGAAATCTTGAAGCAGGCCCAGGTGACTGGGAAACGTGTTAAGGCAAGAGAGATGTGAGTGGGTCTAGGCAGAAGAGCAGGAGCCGGGGCCCGGCGGGATGGCTCAGTGGTCTAAAGCACCTGCTTGGGAAAGCTTGGGCGGCTTCAGGGACCGCGGTTCGATCCCTGGCACCACATGCTGCGCCAGCCCTGCCCTCAGGGCGGGCTGAGCCGGCCATAAAAATGAGTGAATAAACAAACAAATGTTCTGAAACAAGAAAAAATAAATTAAAAAAAAAAAGGAAGAGCAGGAGCCAAGGATGCAGGAGGTGCTCTGTGTCAATGCTGGTGATGGAGCCTGTTGCTGTGGAAGGAGGGGCTGGGCTTTGAGCTCAGGGAAGGACACTCATGAGCCTGGGTCCTCATTCCTGGGGTCTGCAGGAGGGAAAGCTGGCACTGGGCAGAGCAGCAGTGGGCAGAAGGGACAGGCACCCACTGGTGACTTCTCCCTTCCTTGGCAGCGGGCTGGCAAGTTTTACCACTCATCTGTGGGCTTTTGGGGGAGACAAGGCCCTGTCTGCCTCCATTGTCTTGTGCACCTTTTGGGCCACATGGTGCCTGGCACTAGTGGACCTGCTGGACCTTCTGAGGTTGAGAGAATCCAGAGTTTGGGGATTTTGCACAGTCTGGAATTTCTGAAGTTAACGAGTAGAAACACACCCAAATGGACCGAGGGCCAATGCTGAGGGCCACTCGAGCAGTGCATTTCTCTCTTGCAGCTCTGCTGCCTGGCCGGGGAGCCACTGCAGGAGCAGACGCCACTGCTGACTGCCTCCCAGTCTTCCTGGGACTTTTCATCTATAGTTTTCAACAAATCTGGAACTGTTTTGATCAGTGTTTCCTCAAATATCTTCCCATCCCTTTCCTTTTTGTCAAGGACTCCATTTAAAGGCATATTAACATGTCACGTTTGTTAATTGCCCCATTGATGCTCTTACACCCTTGCCTGCAACTAGAATTGAACCCAGGGCTTCACATATGCTAGAGAAGGGCTCTGCCACTCCACTTTGATGGAGCTCTACCCAGCCCATTTTGATGGATTCCTTAATGTCCTCATTATGAGTTGTATTTTCCTGCTTCATTGTATGCACTACGATCTTTGTGTGGGTGCCAGGCATTGTGAATTTTATCTTGTTGGATTCTACATATTTTTGTTTTACTCTAAATATTTTTCAGCTTTTTTTTTTTTTCAGGGATGCAGATAAGTAACTTGAAGTCAGTTTGATTCTTTTTTTTTTTTTTTTTTTTTTTTTTTTTTTTTTT
>PVJA010031413.1:0-24946 GCA_004027025.1 Myocastor coypus
AAAAAAAAAAAAAAAAAAAAAAAAAAAAAAAAAAAAAAAAAAAAAAAAAAAAAAAAAAAAAAAAAAAAAAAAAAAAAAAAAAAAAGAGAATAAAGGGAAATAAAAGGGAGAATCAAGAATTTTACACCTAGCTAAAACAATTTCTTAATATAAAGTTTATAGAACAACTGTTATGAATTTGTGGCAGTATTTTTCTAAATGTTAAAGGGTCTTTTGATACCTAAATCTACAAATAATGTATTTATAGTATATGTATATATTTATTTACATTTATTGTATATATTCATAGTGTGTAACATATCTTGAAATACTTTATGAATATAACTATATTCTATGAATATACAACTATATGAAATAACTGTAGTAAACTAGCTAACATCTACATATACTTATCACACATAATTTATTTGTGGCAAGAACACAAAATCTACTGTTAGAAATTTTAACTACTTAATATATTATTGTTAGGCCAGAGAGATGGCTCAGTAGTGTAAAGCACCCACTTAGGCAACCACAGGGACGCAGTTCAATCCCCGGCACCACATACTGCACCAGCTCCACCCCCAGGGCAGGCTGAGTCAGCCATAATATATATAAACAATGATAAAATATATAATTGTTAACAGTAGTCATCATGTTATACAGTAAGTCTTTTTATAACTCTTCCTCTTTTCTTCCCAAGATGACCTAGCCTTCAACCAGCTACAGATATTGTTTTTTGTCTGGGTGTTATGTGCACGGCTGGCAGTCAAATGCTACCACCACTCATGTAGATTGCTTTGCTAGGCCTTTGGCAATCCCTGCAGTCTTCACGTCATCTCAGAGTCAGGCTCGAAATCCTAACACCCACTTATTCCCATAGGCTATGGGAAGCTGTGAAAGAATCTATTAGGGATTTTGTGAACTCACCCATGCAATCTCTAGAAGGTGAAGATGGAGTTAGGAGCTGAACCAAAATGGTTACCTATTTTATTTAGAATCCAATTTCTCTTGTGGTACTTGGTATGTGATGCCTTTCTCATTAGTCCCCTTTTATTGGACAAGTGCATAATCAAATTCCTTGAGTGTTGCAGATGACAGATTATTGAGTAGAGTTTTAATCTTCTAGTTAAAGTCAGAATCCCTGTATCGCATTTAGATTCTATAAACACTGTAGTGAGAATTGTTTTTAGAAAATCATACATTTTTGCCTTTGACTTATGGTCGCAACATAAATTAATCTAAAATGTCAGAAAATGTTTATTTTAATGCCTTTTAAATGCATATGTTCCTAAATTAATTTTATAAATAATTACAGAGTGTTCTAATAGAAATTGTAAGATATCATATGAAGTTATAAAGTTACATTTGTTGCCTACATCAGATTCTCTTATAATTAGTAGTTTCTTGCACTGTGCTGGTTGTTAAGATATCATCCTTGATGTTTTATAAAAAGAACACTGAGAGTGATAGTCAAAATATGCGTGAGAAAGGAAAATTCTTTGGGAGAATGTTTAAAAATCAAGCCTGTCTCTGTGCTGTAGGACTTAGAGTCTTTAATATAATATGTTGGGGAGCTCAGAGTGAATGTCTAAGGACAGGAGGAAGAATTTCCCAAATTATAGAACCCAGAGACCTTTTCAGTAGAATAGCACTTGTAAGTAACACCTTAAAATAAATTTTGACAGACACCACCTGAAATAATTAAGTATATTTTATTTTATAAAGATAGTACAAAATTATATTAAAACAGGAAAATTACAAATGATATAGAATTTCACTTAACAAAATAATATGAATTTCACAGTACTTTTTGTAATGCGCAGTGTTTTCTTCCAACCTGTTATTCTTATTACAAGATATATGCATCTAAAATTGGAAGAAAGAAAAAAAATATATATGAAGTTAAGAGGACAAACAGGAGAAACAGTTGAATAAAGAGACTAAAGAAATTGAGCATTATCTGTGTCTTTCCATAGAGCAACAGAAATCCACAGTACTGTTGTGTGACCCATCTTGTTTACATACATGATTATATCACCCTGAATGTGCCTCATTTTGTCTTACCTCAGAAGCTAAGCAGCATTGGGCCTGGTTACTACTTGGATGGGAAACATTTGAGCATTTCAATAAAAAATAATAAACTTGAAGCCTTCATATATAAGTGCATGCAATTTAAAGATATAGTCATAAGTGAAATAAACCAGACCTACCCATGTAAATAACATATAGGCTCCCTAGTATAAGAACTCAAAAGGAGAAATAAAAATGGAAAGGTATCTCACAGTTAAATAGAAAGAGAGAATTTAAGGATTAAACAGTGGAGAGAGAACAAGGAGAAACATTAGGAAACAGCAGGGGCAAAACCATGCATTTATACACACAAGATGGTTAAGACAAAGGTCCTAGAATCTCCAGCAGGTTTCTTAAAACTAGCAGTTAATTGGTAGACTTCTCACCCTGACTAACTATATATGCTGCTATCTGTGCACTAAGCAACTACACCAAGGATAGCAAGGTGTAATACTAACACCATGCTGGAATGCCTATCATTCTGGTCTCCTAATCGTGTACTGCTTGTAGTGTCATATCAATTATTGCTATTTCAACAAGTTCTAAGATTTTCTTTCAAAAAAAAATGACAAATAGCTTTCAACACTAGGTATAGTATTTAGCTATAACTTTCTTTTTCTTCTCTTTTCTTTTTCTCTATTATTTACCGCTTTTAAAAAGTTTATGAATCTCCAGTCAAAACCAACAGGGTATGTTGGGTACACCTGTGTGGATGTGTGATCACTATACAAATTTCTTTTTTCATACATCTGCCACATTTTGTCCCTTGTAAAACTTTTATTTACTTGTAGATTTAGGGGTCAGGAGATTCTGTAATATAAAGAAAAATATTGGCTAAAATACAAATCTATGCTTTATTCTCTTTGACTCACAAGTTTAGAATGTCCAGTAATTTCAACTAAAGCTAAGTAGTTTTAAATGAACAGAAGGATGCATATAGCAATCAAAGACTTTGACAATATCTCTATACATTTCAGTCCTGAAAACTTTATGAACTTCGTGTTCCAAGCAAACATAGCTACAAAGTGAGAATATTAGGAAAGAAGGAGGAAGATAAGGACTCTAAAGTATAGCTGGGTCTATCCAGCAGCAAACATCACAATGTGTGCCAAAAGTTCAGCTTATCAATATTTCTATGACTAGAATTTTTACATTTATCTTTTTATGTAAAAACATTTAGGTCCATCTGTGGACGCCTTCTCACTTCCTCTTATTTCAGATATTTCTTCACCCTAGGTTTTAAACTTCTCTTCTACCTGTCCTTGATGTATAAACTAATATTCAATTTCCCATGTATCTCCCCTTTATCCCTTTAACCTCAACTTCACATAACTTTTCAACATAATCCTCTATACCTGCTCTGTTATAATTGGAAAGCTGATTGCTGCTCAAGTTATAGGCCTCACTAATTGTTTTGGGTATGAATATTTTCTTAATCCTTTTGGTTTTAGTAGCAATTTATTTGCTATTTGTCTTAGTCAGTTTAGCCTGTTATAGCAAAACACTATACACTGGGTAGCTTATAAGCAATGGAAATCCGTTCTTCACAGCTCCTGAGCTATGAAGCTAAGATCAAAGCACCAGCCAATTCAGCATATAGTGCGGGTCCTCTTGCTGTTCCATGGGTAGGGGTGGGAGCAGTCACAGTTCTCTCTAGATCTCAATTTAAGGGCACTACTCCCATTTGCAAAGGCTCTGCTCCAGTGACCTAAGCACCTTCAAAAGGCTCCATCTCCTAATACTCTCACATGGGAGATTTGTTTTCAGTAAGCATTTCTCTGATTGCTTATATGACATTGGGATTAAGAATGTGGATTATTAAATCAGTCCACTAATTGGCTTGACATTGCTCCAATCCCAGAGGCCTAAATAAGGTATAAAAGATACAGAAAGAAGCTGCTAGGGACCCTAGCTTGCTTTGCTCCTTCTGCTCACCATGAACTAGTTCTCCTCTGCAATGCCTGTCTGCCAAGCCACCTCACCTGGGAGCCTGTCCATTTTGGACTGGAACCTGTACAAACTTTGCTCTAAGTAAGCCTTTTCCCTCTAACTTTGGGTGTGGGATATTTTGTCTAGCAACAAGAAAATTCTGAGATGCTTCCTCTCTCTGTGTTCTGCTTTTCCTGTTTATCTTTTTTAGTCTTAGTGTTGGCAAAGACTTTTATTTAAGTTGTAACCATTTATTTGTTATTGAAAAATTGCAAGACATTTATAGCTTTCTAAGAGGACTGGATGAAGTAGATGAGTTCAACATAGAGTGTTGTCCATATTCAAAGCATTCATAACTCTCCAAGGAACATAGAAATAAAATAATTACAAGGTAATATGCAGCTGTAAAAGTTGTAGACAAATGTGTGGTATATGCCATAATAGCTTAGAACTCAGAGAAGAACCTTCTCCTTATGTTGTGTGATTTCTGTACTTTCTTGAGGCTATAAATTATCAAAGGAGGTTGAAAATATATAGATTCCTGAGCTCACCCTAAAAACTTAGTATTTAGAGAAATGATCTATAAATCTGCACTTTCCAGATGTTTCCTATTATTGCAAGAGTTTGAGAAACCACAAGTTCCAGTGATCAGGCAAAGATTTCAGAGCATGAGAAAAGCATTAGAAACTAAGCAGAAATCAGGTAGAGAGTTCAGTGCACAAGTGCTTTGGAAGGCTTGCTGGAAGTTGCAGGACTTGGGTTTCAGTCTCCTTCAGCTGGGAAAGAGCTATTTATAACAATCAAATGAGTGCTTGGGATTATTGCAAAAGAAACATTTTATAAGATGTTTTATGGTATAATATCAGATTTTCTGAATACAAAATTGGCATGACCTTCAATGAAATGTCTGCCTTTCTTTTTCTAGAATGAGGTGCACTGTGTCATAGCCTCTACCCTTTTCAGGATTTATCATACAGCTTTTTAAATGAATACTGAAGTCAGGAAGATATCTTGTTAAATTCACTGGCTGAACCATGAGGAGCTATCATATACTATTATCCAATTACATTAAATTCAAACCACCAATCCGCATATAATTTTTCTCTGCCTTCCCTATAGGATTAATATAAATCATGGGAAATAATTTGCAAAGAAGGCTGTTTAAAATTGCAGCAGAGCAGTTCATTTGGCGTGATAATTCACTTTGGTATAAAATTCAATTATTACTGACAAATAAAGGTTAGTAACTTAATCGTTATAAAGAATAGACATCTGGGTGAAGAGCAAGTAAATTAGGGGATTCCCAACTCTTAATTTCCACCCCCAGTGACACTAAAGGATTTTCAAATCTTGTCAGATTAAAAAAAAAAAAACTCATTTCTTTTATTCTTGGATAGAATTCTTCCCATCAGTTTATTTTCAAAGTAATAAACATGTAAATACATGCCATAAGTTTATGTATTTGAACAACTCTGTAGTGCTTTTTAATCTAGCCTAAGTATTCAGAAAATTTGGTCTTGATTTTTTCCCTTCTGGCACAGACCAGAGAGAGAACCACAGCCCGTTTGTTGGAAACCCTGACATCTGCTTATATGTCAGTTTTGTTTAGTTAAAGTGGATTCATGTTTGTGAGAAAGGGGCCATGTGGAGATGGCAGTGCTGGAGGAAATCAGGTCTACTTTTACCAGCATCAACTCCCCCTGCTTTTGTATTAATTGTTCTATACTTTGTAGCTGGGGAAACCACCATGCCCAGAGTCTGGAATATCAAAGGTTTCCGTAAATCAAAATGAATACCAAAGGGGACGCTGTGTGTGACAGAAACCCCGGACCAGGATGCCTCATACCTGGGGCAAAGCAGCCTCTATCTCCTGCCTCCAGGTGTCCTGCTGAGCTACAACTGAGGGCTGGTTCTGGTGGGCAAGCAGAAACTCAATAGAGTTGGAATTTCTCCTTCTCCTTACTATAGCTCCCCACTTTGGGTAGTTAGTATGTATTTAATCTATTCATGTTTGTATCAGAACCCACAGTTCTATCCAGTCCCAAGGGACTGCTTCTAAATAGGGTTCACAGCTCAGCATTTTCTTTATTTTGTATTTTGCACTAAAGAGGAAAGCTGGACAACTAGTTTATAAAATGCTGACAGAAATACACAATAATTTAGAGAGTTTCCATGCAGTCTTTAAGATGAACTGCCCTACATCTCCTATTGTTGTTTCATCACATCCTTCTGAAATGGTTTACCATGTCCAGAGATGTTGTGAAGGTATAGTGAGCAAAGAATTATTTGCACTGGAGTATAAGCATGGCGATAAGCCTTTTAAAACTTGTATATAGAGAGTGAGCACTTCAGAACGTAAATAGGTATAATAACACATCTATGGGGTTCCCTCTTTCTCCCTGCCCTTCTTGTATTTCTTTTCAAACTGAAGAAAGCCTGACTGGGTAGCTGGCCTTTAAGCCTTCAATTAATTGAACAAAGATTTTAAAATTGTTCAATTGGTTTCATTAGGAAGTGTACAATGAAATAACAAAGTAAAACAAATGATATAAAGCAGAGCCACTAATTAGCTCTACATGATTGATATAGCTTTGGACCAGGCATTTGATCTCAAACAAAATGCAGTTCCTTGTTAAGAGGATTTTTAATTGATGTGCAGAGAGGTATTAGATGATGTTGGAAAATAATTACTCCAAAGCTATTCATGCATTTGGCTGAACATAACAAATGAAGTTTGGGCACTGGATCTGGCGAAGTGGACACGTGCTAATTAATAATGAGAAGAACAAGCATCTTCCAGCCGTTTTTAACCCAGTATTTACTAGGAGATTGCTGAGCAATTATGTGCCATAATGAGGTTGTCATATAAACAAGATCAACATTACTCAGATGTCAGCCGAGATTTCAAATTCATGCAACCCATATGTATTTCCTGGTTGTTACAGATTATATTGTGGAGTTAACCAGTGAAGATTGCTGCTCAAAGTTCAGGTATGATCAGGAAAACATCATAATTGGATAGCAAATCTTTGCTATTTTCTGATAGCCAAATTAAGACTCTCCCCTTGGAATAAATAAGCAGGTACTTGAGCTTACGTCAAAGCACAATCCGTTTTAAAAAGTAAAAAGGAAAAGAATTTTTCTCAAAGACATGAATATTGACTAGAGTAAATATGCTCTTCATCTCTAAAAACTTGATGAACATATGCACTAAGTTACACATAATTTGTTAAATCTGACAAGAACGTTAAATTAGCATTTGCTTGGTCTCGGCCAAATTCCTTGCTCAGAAAAATGTGTGCATATTGACATGAAATAAGAGGGACTTATGGGCGAATATCTAAAGGCAGAATTTGTCTTTGTTTTATGCAAGGCTGCCCACCCCATAATGAAAAGAAAAGTTAATTTGGGATATGTCATCATAGTCAGATGTAGCTGATTAGATAATTTAGTTTAAACTAAGGAAAACCTAGTTTAGGTGATTTAAAAATAGTGGATAATTGCTTTAATAGCTTAACTTACATTTTCAGTGTATATATTCAGTACCAGGAGCCAATTTAATATATCTTTTAAAAGTTTATTCTATTCAAGTCTTCTCTACAAATTCTTAAATATCTCTATAATCATGCCAGAAATTACATTTTCCCATTCAGTGGTGGTATATAAGAATTTTAAAGATGTTTTGCATTCTTACCAGATCAAAAATATGTGTCTATTGGGTGTGTTTATTGTGCAAATTTGTGAGATAGTGGGAGAGAGGGCAGAGTAAGAGAAAGAGAAATTCCAGACTGTAACTAGTTTCTTGATTTTCTAATGAAGCTTTATTATTCATACTAGATCATTCACCATTCTCTTTACCTGGAATGGTATCTCTTTAGTCTACACCAAGGAATTAATCCACTAATTAAAGAGGGAGGTACTAGTTTATTTACAACAGCTTTTTTCCTGGAAGGATAAACTTTAAGGTGTTATGATTGTATAATCATTCTTTGACACAGTTAACCCATTTTTTGACTATTTAAATTCATTTCTGTGAACATTTGATTTTTAAAAGATAATAAATTATTTTATTTGCTAACAGAAAACTTCTTAAGTTGAGTATTTACTCATCATTACAAGTAATCTAAATGAACCTCAATTCTCAGATCAATTGAACAGCCTCACCTCCTCTTTTAATTGAATTGATTGTAGAGCAGTGAAGAGGCTAGATGGAAAAGGCCCTAAGCCTAGAGATTCTTTTGGTTGCATTGAGGCAAGGGAGCCTATAGTAGGAGCAGAAAGAGACGACTGAAGTGCTACAACAGAGGGGATGCGGTCTTGGAATTGGTCAGATGCAGACCGCATTGCTGTAGCCTAGAGGATTTGTAGGGCTTGGAGAGATGGATAAAAATCTGAAGCAAATCTGGTGGGCAATGTGTGTTTCTTCTTCCAAAATGAATGAACAAAGAGGCATGGTTTCCTACTTCAAAGGAGACAGACACAGAAGCAAGGAAATGGGAAACACAAGGACTTAGCCAAGGACAAATTGCTAGCTTTGATATGAGAAGTTGGAGATACCCGTGTTGAGCTTGAAAACAACCTCTCCCCTTCTTGTGGATTCATCATGACACTATCTGAATAAATACTGCAGAGTAAAAAAGAACAAACAAAATCTCTGGACTGCAATTGAAAGGTTGGGTCTATCTTAAATGTGACTGCTGAGCATATCCTAACAACGTCTGGAGGAAATTCTGTGGATGTACGGTGATGTAATTACACACATCATTATACTATATAACACTAAGTGAAAGGAGCGCTACTGAAAATGGAATTGCAAATTATAACCATATTAAATAAATGAATGGGAATAAAACTGGAAGGAAATAAACCAGAATGTCAATATTGGTTCTGTTAAAGTGGTGAGATTATGGGTCATCTACCCTTTCTTTTCCAAACGGCCTGTATGTTTTCCAAATTATTTCTAATGACTTTTTTTTTTTTTTTAAAGAACATGTTACCTAATTTCTTTCAGGACAAAAGTAAGCCAGATTCTAGAAGAGCACTATAATTCCACTTTTCTATATATCTGGAAATTCCAAGCAGACTGAGCTTGCTCAACTCTTGTACGACATTGAAGAATGTCAAAGTGAATTATCATCTCTTACTTAGAAAAATGGATAAATCCCTTAAAAGTCAGACTGTACAAGTCAGCCAGTGGCTCCCAAACACTGGTCTCAGCATCAATATCCTGTGGGCACTTGCTGGAAATGTAAAATCTTAGACTTTATAAATCTGAAACTCTGAGCATGGGGCCTGACAGTCTGTTTTTATAAGACATCCGAGGGACTGGATTGTGCATCTTAAAATCTGAGAGACACTAATACAACTGCAGCGCTGAAGGGCATATTTCTGAGTCAACTGCTTGAGTTTAAATTTATATCACTAGTAAAGTAAATTTGCTACAAGAGAGAAGTGGATGGTGGGATAATACGGAATGTTAAGAATTCCCATGAGCCTCTTCTTTGAGTACATGTGAATAATTTGAATTATTTTAAACTTTATATACTCTTAATGGTTTGTTTCTTTGATTACTCTTAGACTAGACCACTTGGGTGATAGTTTTGTAAGTGTGAAATTTATAAAGAAAAGATTTATATAGTATTTTATAAGGAAAAAGCTATGCTGTGGTTTTTCACAAGTAGTTAAATTCCAACTACATAGAAATGTTGGAAAGGAAAAAAAAATTTAATAAAGGTGATAAAACAGAAGGATAGATAGCTGTGCAAGCAGATCTACATGGAAAGACAGGAATGTTCCTGGGGAGAGCCTGGCTGCTCACAAACTGTAGCAAACAACTGAGAACTGAGTAAGGAAGTTTAAACTCTTTCCCCATTCAAGTTTCGTGCCTACGCTTTTCACCTTGACAGTGGCAGCAGGGCCAGCTGTGTATTTTGCAAATCACAGTGTAAAATAAAAATATGGGGACTTCTTTCAAAATAAAGGAAAACAGTGTTGTTAAAACTACTAAAATGTGCCGGGTGTGGTGGCTCACGCCTGTAATCCCAGCACTCGGGAGGCTGAGGCAGGAGGATCAGTGCAAGTTCGAGACTAGCCTGGGCTACAAAAGTGAGCTCAAGGCCAGCCTCAACTGCATGGCAAGACCCTGTCTCAAAAAGACAAAACAAACAAAACAAAACAAAACAAAAAAAAACCCACTAAAATGTAAAGCTTGTAGTTATTACACAGTTTCCCTTGACTTATCAAGGTAATTTTATTTACTATTTACATTCTAAATAAACAAAAATAATTTATGTCATTAGCATGGATTTCATTGTTTATCGTAATATAGGCAACATAGTTTTAAATGCAAATATCAGAGATTAAGTGCAAACACTCAATTCCTATCAGAAATTTATAAATTTACTCTGTGTGTGTGTGTGTGTGTGTGCGTGTAATTGAAGAGATTGATTTTAAGGGATTATCCACATGAAGCATGTTTTCAGCTTTGGTACAATTTCACTGCTTAAAGCACTCATGGTATATAATAAGTGTCCAATTACTATCATTGAATGGAATTTTGTGAAGTGACTGTATCAGCACTGTTTGATCTACACAGGCTTGCCAGGGGTTGCAGAGTAATCTCAGTGTTTCTGACTCTGTGAGCAAATTCAGGCCAACATATGCACTACAATATTTTTAATGAAGCAGCTAAAATCAAAGCCAGGTGCTTCCTCCCTACATGGTTCAAACCTGGAGTCAGAGGCAAGGTGTACAAAGATCAAAGTTCCAACCCTCGGAGTGAGTGATAAATTGGGAACAGGACTCACAAGCCTTCTTTTTTTTATTTGAATTGTTATAACGTTGCCTCCAATATCCTGTCAGTTTTCTTTTTTTGCAGGTACTTCATTCGCAGAAATTAATTCAATGTTTCTATGTTGAATGAAGTATCTTTAATATCTCCTGGAAACAGTATGGGTTTTAGTTTAAAATCTATTTCATAATAGACTGGGCATGGTGGTGTATACCTGGAATCCCAGCCCTTGGGAGGCTGTAAATAGGCAGATCACTATGAGTCCTATCTAGTAGTGAGACCTTGAACACCCTGTATACCTTTCCCTAAAAAAAAAAAAAAAAAATCTGCTTCATCAACCAAAGGCCTATTTCTCAGAACTTTTCACAAGAGAATAATTCAGTTTTCCAAACACTTATTTTAATTATCTTGCTCAAACTGATTCTGGGTAACGCTGTAGTTGTAATTCTGCTTTTGTATATATTTCAGTATATGAGGTTTGAAATATTCATACCTCCTTTTTCAAAAGAAGCTATATTTCACCAATGGTCATCAGTAAAGAACTTCTGTATCCTTGGTCCTCTCCTGGAAAAGAAACTCGATGCTCTGCTGTATCCTTGCTGCTCCCTTTCGGGAGCTATGTCTTGGGTCCTTCTTCACGGCAACCCTGTGAGAGATGTGACATTAAAGCCATGAAGTTTGCAGAGGCTCAAGGAACTTGAGCTACTTGCTCAGAGTCACACAGCTCATCAGTGCCAAAGGGAAGATGGAAACAGGAGTCGCTGGACTCCACACCTGCTTCCACGGTACCTTTGCCCTCCTGCTTAAGCTTCTTTGTGCAAGGGAGCAGAGCTTTAGTGTTATTTTCCCTCAGGAAAAGTCCCCTGCTCTCTGCATCCTCAGGCTATGGTTTCTCTTTAAGAGAGTTTTTCTCCTCCACATCCCTCCTTCTTCGATTTGCATCCTCCACCCCCGTGGTGGCTTCCCTTCCTTTTAGAATCTCTGAGGGAGAAGGGCGGGGAGAGAGCAGGCTGCATTCTCTGCTAACTCATCTTCTCTCTCTTCTAAGGCTCCTTTGTGCTTTCTCTGCAGTGAGTCAATTGCTTTGAATAAACAGCATCTTCGCTGAATGGGCTTTTAGAAGTTTTTATAATCCTGTGGTTTTCCTTTTTAAAAAACACAAATGGACCATTTCCCTTCTGATTTAGATTTACTACAAACATAGCGTAAGAATCCTGACCAGGTTTGTCTAGATAAATTATCTGGTACCTAAAGAACAAACCATTCTTTTATGCCCCACATAGGATGATCATAGGTACCTTGCTATAGTTGCTTAAAGCAATTTTCATCTTTGATATAGCTTGTGTCCAGAAGTCTCCCTAAGGCTTTGTGTGCTCATAGGTGAGCTTTTTCAGAAGTATCTGGTTCTATTGTATGTGATACTCGTATTGATTCATGGTGCAGTCTCAAGTTCAAGGGCAGTAGAATTAAGATTGTGAGTGCTACCCATCCAAGTAGCCTGGCTAAGACAGAAGGCTTAGAGAGATCTGTGGTCACCCTTTGTTGTTTTGCTGCCTTTCACCTGCCCATGAAAGGCTCTCCTCTTCAAAGCTACCCTACTTTGGAGTCAGCCAATCATGGACTGAAACCTCTGTAAACTGTAAGATAAAAAGCCTTTCTCTCCTTTATTTTTGGATATCAAGTATTTTGTCTTGCCAGTGACAAACATAACTAGGACACCTGCTGTCATCACCTAGCATCCATGCAACATAAGTAGAGGGGACGGTTATCAATGCCATGAGAATGTGTGTCACGGAAGGGGTAAAACTCAGGTCCTTGTTTCACCCCCCTCAAGAGAATCTATCTCTTGACCTCTGACTCTTAATGGCCACTCTCTGCACTGTCTCAGCTACACACTTCTTTGAAATAAAAGCAAAGGGAAAGAAATAAATTCACAGCAAAAACAAATTGTACAATTCTGAGAGGCCTTTTCTGTCAATATTTTGGTGTCTTGTTTCATTATTTTATTAATGTTTGTGCAGTTGTCTCAGTCTCTTTTTGTTGTGAGCCTGTATCAATATTTTCTGTTGTAGAGGGCAAGTTCCTGGAGAGAGACAGAGAACGATGTCTATTTTTCTTTGTCAGGTCCTCAAAAAACACCCAAACTATGTGATTATTTTACAGAATTTTCTTGATGTTGAATTTTCTCTTCTTCACCAACTCCTTCCAGTGTTGTTCTAATTCTTTTAGAGAAATGAAAAAAAAAATTACTTAGCTCTAAGAAATATTTGTTTTTCTAGAGAAACCCCCAGATAGCCTAAGAAGTTGGGAAAGCCATCAGGAATTTAAAATGGGGGGTGGGGGGCATTACAAAGATAATGATTGAGCAAATTCTTAAAGAGAGGCTGTCACTTCCCAGATACATGCAGGAGAGGATCTTTTCTTGGAGAAAAAGAAGCAGAAAGTTAAGTTCTCTGGGAAAAGTTGAGGTTCAGCGACTGTAGCAGCACTCTGCTACAAATCAGCTATACTGATCATTACAGGGTAATGATTCTAACTTTATGGGCAACAATGTCTATTCGTAGGTTACTCAAAGGGCTGTTGTGGTAGGAACAATCTGGAACCACCTGTGATGTTTCTGCCTCTGGTATAGGACACATAATGCCCACTACTTAGAGGAGAGGTTTATTTGGCCCATAGTTTCAGCAAATTTGGTAATAGTAACTGGCTCCAAGACAGCAGCATCATGGCAGAAGGGCCTGGTGGAGCACAGCTGCTTGGGTTCATTGAATCCAGGAAGCAGGGCAGGGTAACAGTGCCACAGAGGAAGGGGGCTGGGGCTAGGTATGGTACCCAAGGTCATGTCTCCATGACTCACTCAGAAATGCGTTCACCACAAGACAGATGGGGCACTGCTGTGCTTCTTAAAGCTGGGACAGACTGTACTTGCAAGTTAGCAGGGACAGCAGGCTAGCTTCAGACTTTGGGTGGGGCCTCTGTTGGCTCAACATGTCATAAAGGAACAACATCCCATGAAAGAAATAAGAAGGAAGCCTTTCTGCGAAGATATGGTCGCATCCCACCTATGTCTGAGCAGTAGCTGAGCCTCCAACAAGGAGGAGGCTCCTTGAGAAAGCTAGTCCCTGACTTGCCACCATCATCCCAATTAGACCATCATATCTTCAGGGGCAGCCAGTCAGATGTAGAGGCATCTCCAGCTTCTTCACACTGACTGACATGTTTGGTGTTGATCACAGCTGGGTGCTGGATGACTAGGAACACTAGTTACCTTCTACCTTCTTTTCCTTCCTGAAAGAAGTTCCTCCTTTCCTGGCTTCTCTCTGGTCCTACAGTCTTGCCTTCTTGTTTCCTTCACTTACTGAATAGAATTATGTCCAAAGTATTGAAAAAGGGGCATATTAGCTGCTGTGGTGACTTAACAGAGACAGAGACAAATTTTGAGCAAGTTAATGAGCTTTCTTGGGAAATTTTCCTTAGAACAATGATACAAACAACCTAAATAGTAGAAATGATGTGCCTCCAGGGTCCACTGAATGAAAACTCATACACTGACCATTAGACAAGTGTGTACTTGCAGCAATACATGAAGTCCACTTCAACTGTGTGGATAAAACAGTAGTCACTCATTGTCAGTACATAAGAGGGAAGGGCACGAATATTCATCACCTGAAAACAAGTCTCTCTCCCATCCTCCTGGGCCATCACTGCAAGCACCTCAGGTGAAGCTCATATCTCTCTCACAGATCCTTGTGAAGGCCTCTTTCTTCTTGTCTTCTTCTTGTCCCTACTCCACGTGGAAGTTCCAGTGATTCTTCTTAAAGTACAAACCGAATCACAATAGCTCATATGTCTGTGCCTTGGTCTACAAAAGCACTCCTCTTGGGGCCCTCACTCTTGCTATACCACTTACCTGTATACTTAGTGCTGGGAATAGCCTTTCCCCAGTGCTAGAAATCTCTGACTCCTTTCTGACTCTTGGCATAGCTCAGCCTTTTACCCACATACTCTTCTCTTCAGTCAGCTCTTCTCTGAGCTCTGTCCTCACACCCTCCACATCTAGGGGTAAGATTAGCTTTCCTGGGGTAATCTTCCTGCTGCCTCCAACAGTAAAACAAGTCTTCTAACACTTTCTCCTATAAGCTACTGTGCTATTCTTTCCTAGAATGTGTCATATCAAAATATATTTGTGATGAGTTTCTGGCATCTCTACATTTTGTTACTCAACTGTAAGCTCCAAGGTCCTGGTGGGAGATAGTTAATATGCAGTGCATTTTAAGGGTGATTTTTCTTTTGTCATTATTTCCTAGGCCAGACCATTTATCTGGATTGTCTTTACACAACCAGAGGATTTTTCAAGTTTCCCTTAGTGTTCAGCTTTTGGTGGAGATAAGAGTGACACTAAATTTAATTGTGAGTTTTAAGTTAATGACACCATGTATTCTATGTGAGAAATCCGGGTATCTTATATGGATCCCTGTGAAGTCAGTTTATCACCTTTCAAAACGTCATGAACATTTGGTTAAATAATATTTGAGACTTATGAACTGGCATTTCTCTACTGAATATTTCTACATAAGCACAGTGTCTTGAGCAACTTTATTTTTCATTTAAAGTATTTGTTAAGACTGTATATACAGGACTTTTCATGAATTTCATGTATAATAACCATAAAACATGAAAATTAACTTGAGGTAAATGAATTGATTACTTGATGCATTCAGCTTCCTTTGTTTCTGGAATGTATCTCTGGAAAACAAAAGTGTGTTTTCCTTCAGTGTAACATTTCTTGCCGATGTACAAACATTTTCATAGCAGAGGAGAAAAAATATCACAAATCTTTATGTATCTGGTACAGGATCTCACTACACAGCTTGGCCTATAGTGACCCTCCTGTCTCAGCCTCCCCAGCTCTGGTATTACAGGCATGCACCAGCATGGCCAGTCTCAGGGACCAACTCAGTGCATACAGGGGTGGGGCCAGCACATCATGTAATGCTAGGGATCGAACCTCAGTCCCTGTGCTCGCCTAAGCAGGTGTTGAGTCTGCCCACAGGAACACTGAGCCGGCTACAGAGATGACAATTCCAGTGCTGAGGAGGCTGTCTGCATAGTGATACTCTGCACCAAATACAAAACAAAAAACCTACCTGGAAACTATCATCTTTTTCTAAATCAATATCATCTCTTTAAATAGAATATGTAGATTATTAGGAGCTAAGGGCTTTGTAGTTGTAGGACTCAATTCCAACTATTGCTACTGTGTATCTGGGGAATAAAATTATTGTCTTAGTTACTTTCTATTGGTTGCTGGGACAAATACCTGACACTCAAGATGAAGAAAGGAAAGGTTTATTTAGCTCACAGTTTATGGAGGTTTCAGTTCATATTCTGCTGGCTCCAAGGTGGCAGAAAACAATGAAGAGCAGAGGAGGAGCAACAGCTGTGGCATCCAACAAGCCTCTCCCAAATTCTCTGTGCCGGCACAGAGCTCCTCCAAAGTGGCTTGGCTACATAGATCAAGTTCCTCCAAAGATGAGGACTTCTCCAAGGAAGCGGGGTAGGGCTGGGCCAGGCAGGAAGCAGCCAGGGCAGGGCTGGGCTGGGTTGATGGCACAAAGTCTTTTTCAATTCTTTTAATACACTTTTTGTCCTGAGTTACTCTGGGGTGGCCTGTCTGGCCCCAGGTTGGAACCAATCACATCCCAGAGCAAGCCCACTGCATGCTGTAGGATGGGGCCCCCACAGCCTGGAACCTGCTGAGCCCATCCAGCCAAGCTTCCTCAAGCTGACACAATGTATCAAGTACCACAATTATGGACTCTTGTGAACAATCAAAATAAGACCCCCTTCTTAGAATTACTGTTAGAATAAAGTGAGCTTAAAAATGCAAGATGGGACTGGTGAGATAGCTCAGCTGACTAAGGGCCTGCTTAAGCGTGAGCAGGGAACGGATTCGACCTGTAGTGCCACTGTCCGTGCCAACCCCATTTCCAGGTGCCATTTCTGAGCCAGCCACAGAGACTGGGCATAGTGGCACACGTCTGTAATTCCAGTGATAGGGAGACTGAAAACAGGAGGATCATTATGAGTCCAAGCTGTGTAGTGAAACCCTATACCAAATACATAAAATATAAATAAACAAAAAAATAAAAATGGAAGATGTTTACAATGTTGCCTATTATGTGTAAAGCAATATAGGTCCCCTCCCCTTCTTCCCTCCCCTCCCCTTGCTGCTGCTTT
Source organism: Myocastor coypus (assembly GCA_004027025.1). Classification (NCBI taxonomy): domain Eukaryota; kingdom Metazoa; phylum Chordata; class Mammalia; order Rodentia; family Myocastoridae; genus Myocastor; species Myocastor coypus. The sequence continues at coordinate 17,012 of PVJA010031413.1, forward strand.
TCTTCTCTCCTCATTCTTCCCCCCATTCTCATTCTTGTCTCCCACCTTCCCCCTCTTCTCTCCCATCTTTCCTTTTTTTTTTCTTTTTTCTTTTTTGTCTTCATTAAGTACTACAGTTTAATCAAACTCAGTCAAGGGAAAACAAGTATTTTCAGTTAAAAGAGAAACATATGCAGGCCTGGGGAGATAGCTCAGTGGTCTGAGTACCTACCAGGCAAGAGCAAGGACCTGGGTCTAATCCCTGGTACAGCATGTGGTGCCAGGCCTGGGTCCCTGTGTGTGCTATGCTGTGCACTGAAACTGGTGTGGTGCCGTGTGCCTGTAATCCCAGTGCTGGAGAGGCTGAGACAGGAGGATCAGTATGAATCTGAGCTGCATAGTGAGACTCTACCAAAATAAATAAGTAAATGATTACAAATTTATTTTTTACTTTTGTATTTTTTAGGGAAGGGTCTACAGGGTGTTCAGGATCTCACTACTAGATTGGGCTCACAGTGATCCACTTGTTTACAACTTCCCAGAGATAGGATTACAGGTACCACCACTGCCAGTATCAATTGCATCTCAAAGCACCCCAGGGGCAGGGCCAGCACAACAGACCCCGGGAAAGAACCCCAGGTCCCTGTGCCTGTTTGCAGGCACTTTAATCTGCTCAACTATTTGGCCAGCCCATCAAATTTTTTTTAAAGAAATATGTATCTCATGAATACTTAATTCTTTCAAAATTAAAAAATATGTTGACACAAGCGTTTGCACAAATGCCTTTATAGATATAGTTTCAAGTTGTATTTTTCTCAGTTTTATATCTCATAGAAGGAATTGACATTTGTTGCGACTATGACTACAGAATGGACACAATGGAATTCTATTCAGCTTTAAAAAGGGAGGAAATTCTAGCACGTGTTACAATATGACTGAATATTGAAGACATTCTGGTGAGCGAAATAACCACCCACAAGTGGCCAAATATCGTATGGTTCCCCTTACATCAGCTATCTAGAGCGAAGGAATTCACAGGGACACAGAGTAGCATGGTGACTGATGACAGAAGAGGCCGGTGCTTCCCGAGTGGTTTGTGAAGATGAAACGTAGTCTTCAGAACGAGGGGTGCAGAGGTAGCATCACAGTGTAAACGTACCTCATGCAGCTGAACCGTACTTGAAGTGGAAACATGGTCAGTTTCAGGTTGTGTGCATTATACCATAGTTAAATCTTTTAAAATATTGATTTCAAAGCATACAAAATAATGCTCAATATTTTTGTTCGCTTGATCGATTCTGTCACACTCCTCCTGAGATGAAATCATTACAATAATTTCCTTTCTTCATTCAGTTAACAGTTTGTCTTAGACCTTTAAAAAGCATTTCTAAATAACTGTACTCTGCATAAACCATCATTTATTTATCCATTTCTCTCTCAACATATGTTTAGCTTGTTTCTTATTTACTATAGTTAAAAAATACTGTAGTGTACATTGCTGCCCATGAAATTTTGTGCAGAAGTTGAGTTGCTAGATCGAAGAAGAAACATAATCCATATATTATGAAAGATGAAGAAAAAATGTCCCTGAATCTCACTGCCCTGTGTCAGTAATATTGAGTGAGCTCATGTCTGCATAAGCCTATTGGAAATTCTTAATCCTTAAAAAAAATTGTCAATCAAATGAGTAAAAATATTATAATTATTGTTTAATTATAAGAATTAAATATTGCTGAAAGGATCATATTTCATTGACTTATTAGATTTATCTTTTTGTGTAAATTCTTTCATCTTTTTGACTGCTTTTTTAGCCTTTCCTTATTGATTCAAAAAAACTATATATTAAGGATAAAAAAATTTTTGTCTATTATATCATTTACATACATTTTTTCAAGTTTTCAGCTGGTCTTCATCTTGCTTATCAATTTTTTGAACATGATTTTATATTTATCTCAATGAAATGTACTAGTGATTTCTTTTTTTTTTTTTTTTTTTCACTACTCCTCATAGGGGAAATTTTCTTTTATTATTTATATTATTTACTCTCATGGTATCTAAATGTTTTATTAATTTGCATATTTGCATGCATGCAGCATGGAAAAAATACCTAATAACTATGTAATTATTTCAACTTCCTTCTTTACTCTGGTGTTTTAGATTTGGTCTTTCCACATGCTCAGAAAATGATTATTCATAATTTAATAGGATGCCTGCTGAAATAACTTAAGTTGAATGTCCACTTCCTCCCTGGCTCCTAGAAAGAGTCTTTATGTTTTTTGTGTTTCTTGCTATTTTTAGATATCATTGGTGGGGTTGGGGTGCTGCGTGGGTGCCGCTTTGTTCCAGCAGGTCTCAGAAGAAAAACAAGTGTTTCCACAAACAACCTCTGTGCTGAAGAGTGCTTCGTGCAGAAATGTCATAACCAAAGACCTGTTAACAGGACTATTTAAGGATTATTTAAGACAACTGTGGTTCTTGTGTAGATTTCTTCTGTAATGTGTAAACCACACTACTAATTGACTTTTTGACCAAATGCTCTTGCTCTGTAGTATGCTGTATTCCCCTAAAGCTTTGGAAAACAGCTTTAAGCTTCTTGCTTCTTTAGTAAAGAACTTCTCAGTTGATTCCAAGTGAAATGCCAACAGTCTTGCTTTTTTTCAAACAGGCTTCGCAGCCATGGCTGTGTACCCACTTGAAAGTGTGTGTTTTGTGGGTGGGGGTGCGGTGTGCTTGGAGCAGTTTTATTTTTGGAAAAATTCTAAATAGCATTTTGAAAGATAATTAAGGGTTGCTCAAGTCTCTCTCTGAATTTTAAAAAAGATATATTTTACCTCCTTTGTGCATTTTTACATTCAATACTTCATTTGTCACTTCCTCCTCTATTTTATAAATCTTTTAATTAATGGTGTTTATTCTCCTCTCAGTCTTGCCTGAGTTGTGTTTTTATGATCATATTATTAGGAAGTGATAACATGTGCGGATTTTTTTTCTCCATATCTGGGCTTGCCAATCACTATGGAAACAAGCAAATATTTACATAGCCCAGATACTGATTAATACCTACTGGTTATTTTGACATTATACAGTTAGTGTTTGAATGTAAAGAATTTATCCTCAATAGTAAAGTGGTGTGTTCTACTTTATTTGCATTTGCATTTCCCCCATCAGAAATTAATATAGCAACTAAAACTCTGTCAAGTTACAGCCATTTCTGAAATATAGCCTTTTTACCAACAGTGATTCAAAAATCACATGCTAGATATTTAAAAATGGTTGTTTTAAGCCTTAACAGGGACAATTCTTACAAAAGAAAATATTCTGTTCGACATTAACAATTCAGATATGATACTTAAAATAATGTAAGTAGGGGGCCTGGCAGGATGGCTCAGTGGTCTAAAGCGCCTGTTTGGGAAAGCTTGGGCGGCTTCAGGGACCGCGGTTCAATCCCCGGCACCACATGCTGTGCCAGCCCTGCACTCGGGGCAGGCTGAGCCGGCCATAAAAATAAATAAACAAACAAAGGTTCTGAAAAAAGAAAAAAAATAATGTAAGTAGTACATTATATATATATATATATATATATATATATATATATATATATATATATATACATAATATATATATATATATATATATATATATATATATATATATATATATGTGGTAGAATCTCAAAAGGAGTCCTTAAAGAAACATTATATTGGACCCTCAAAGGAATACTTAGCTAGAAGTATAAGGACTTGAATCCAGCCTCTTGTGAGCATATGGTAGATCCCTCTATGAACAGAATTACCTCATATTTCTCTTTCTCCTTTGGAATCATCATCTTTTTCCTATGGGAGGTTTTTTCCCAGTAAAGGGTCAAGAAACTGCAGTCTATAATTGTAAAATGGTGGGCCTCAGACTAGCCTCACCCACAGAGCTCTGTCTCTGCTTCCTGAGCTTCCTTCTCTTCAGGGTCACCTGTGGCCACAAAACTGTGCATGCAGCAAGCTCCCATTACTGTAGCTTCAGATACTCCCTTTGAGAAGTGTCCACAATCTATGTATTTTGCTTTTTGTTAACAAACTTAGAAAGTAAACATTTCAGAACATTTTGAAATGGGCCTTCAAAATGTTAGGCAACATATTTTTAATAGAAATACAGCTTTATGATATCCAACAGTATGAGTTTAATACTTCAGGAAACCTGGAAAATGTTACCCTGTAGGCCATACTTCAAAGAAATCCGTTGGGATGGATCAGAAGCTTATTATTTACTGCTAAGGAAATCTCAGAGAAAGATATTCCTCAAAAAACTATGGGCGTATCTCATTTCATCAGTCAACTCAATTGAGCTCTTAAATCATGCAAACCTGTAATTAAATGGTGTGTGTATTGGAAGAGGTGGTGAGTCAATCTGTGGAGATTGATTATTTTACAGTTTTCATTAGTATGGTCTTATAGCCTTCAAAACAATGGATTAGTTTACCACATTACCTATTTCTACAGGCTGAATGTGACTCTCAGCACCTCATCCTAGTCAACATAACCCTTACAGTGGCATAGCTTAGAGAAGTTCATTGTGATAGAAGACGGTGAGATTTAGCATCAGAGGCCCTGGATAATTAGTTTATGCCTTTCACTTGTTATCTTAGATATACTTTAGATTTTAATATTCTTATCAGTGAAGTGGTACTAGCACTTTTTATTTGTTTGAATTAGTAAAAATTACTGAATTCTTATTATGTTCTGCTACAGTGATACTTAAGAGAGTAATTTTTTTTTTACTGTGTAGGAATTTATATAACAGATTTAATGAACAGAATGAGAGCATAGGCAAAAAGAGTTTAGTAAATTATCAATGACTAGTATAAAGTATCATTGTGTATTGCATAATAGCTGGCCTCAAATGAGCTTTATCTCTTTTTGGAAAGAAATACATCAAAGGACAGAACCATGTGCTGGGGAATTCTCCCATGAGAAAAGTCACTACCATGGACTTTGCCATCGGACTAGTAGGTTGCAGTTAGCACAGGCATTTTTTCTCAACGTATATTTGACCCCTGAAGAATTTAAATTATATTTTCATTTTAAGAAAATATTTTAAAAAAAGAAAGAAAATATTGATTTTGTTTCAAACCAGAATATCTGAAAAGAATGTCCAGAACATTTGTTCAATGAAAAGCACTCGGATATATGATGTGAAAAAAAAAACAAAAAAAAACAATTTAATAAAGATTAACATAGAGAAAGGCATCAAAGAAATGTTCCTGTTAAAGATTTTAATACCAAATGATCTAGTGTCTTTCAAGTGCTTGTTTTATCTTTCTAGTCTTTGCTTTTTGATAAATAAGATTGTGTTAAAACTCTGCTCAGAATAGAAAGCAGATTTCTTCCTATGTAAGGAGGTTGAGTACCGTGGTACATAGAAGGCAGTAGGCTTCAAATATTATTGGATTTTATTCTGGTAAAGCAATTTCATTCTCAAATTGAACATGTCATTTCTTCTCTATTAAATTTCCCAGTTATTCTTTCACCTCCAGTTCTTACGTTGCTTGTATTTATTTCTGGACTTGTTCACTAAACTCGTGGCAAGGCCCTGGGGTTTATATCAAGTCATGTGTGCTCTGCAGCTCTCAGTGAGAACCTAACAAAAAAAGGCAGAACTCACAACCAATGTGATTTCTATAAGGAAAGCCGTGGAGACGCCATGAAGTGAATGTAAGAGAAACGCCACTGATGCATTGCCACAGTCTTAATTTTAGGATGTTTAGGGAAAGGAATAAGGTGAATGCGGTATCACTCCTGCAATACTAGCTGCATGATGCATAGTATCTTTCTGGGAGACACCAAACAACTAAGACCCTGAGATGGAAAATTGGTTGAACTCCTCCTTGGATGTGTTCTAGGCTTTGAAACATTTTAGCTATGTTTCCATACTACTTTGTAATACATATTTTGTAAGACTCAGTTACAGTCTTAGACATCTGTTCTTTGTGTTTGGAAAAATCTTATCCATTTCTCCTCTGTTCTTACACCTTAAAACACATTCTGAGTCCCGCCATCCCACGCAACTTTTTCAGAGTTGGTTGACAAGTTTCCCTATGTGTAGCCAGTGCTTATTAACTACTGAAGTGGTAATTTTTGATGCCACAGCTTTATTCCTTGCAGATTGTCATGGAGCTCAAAATTCCCCACTATGGTCTTCAAGGCTGATTATTCATCTTCCATGCAACTTTGCCTCCTCTCTGGTCCCACTTCTCCCTTGGCGAAACCAGATAATTCTCTGGCCTGGCTCTCATTTCTCTAATTTCAGTCATATCTATGCAATCTATTCTAATTAGTTAAATCAATTTCAGCCTTCTAAATCCAGTACATCAACTGCTTCTCCTAGAAAGGTTATTGGAGATAAATACTTAGTCACTTGTATATAGTATATCAATTCAAAAAGTCTTAACAGTAAGGTTTTTTTTAATGATCATAATTTATTGCAAGCCGGGCGTGGTGGCACACGCCTGTAATCCCAGCACTTGGGAGGCTGAGGCAGGAGAATCGGTGCGAGTTCGAGACCAGTCTGGGCTACAAAAGTGAGCTCAAGGCCAGCCTGAACTGCATAGTGAGACCCTGTCTCAAAAAAAAAAAAAAATTATTGCATATCTCAAAACAGGTAAAAATATTTTAAATCTTTTCATTATAAAGAAATAAGGAAGTGTTTTAGGTAATAGATTCATTAAACACCATGATTTTATAATTACACGTTGTATCAAAATATCACACTTAGCTCCATACTTTGTATGCTTGTATCCGTGGAAAATAGAAAACACAATTAAAACAAAGTTGAACAAAATTATATCCATTAACAAAAAGATATAATTTATTTTAATCTTATTTTTATTACTTTTAATAAAAAATGACAATGTGACAGCTTCAAAACGTGTTAGGTTTAATTATCCAATTGCATAGAATCGCTTTATCCTCTTACTGTCGCTTTGCCTCGCTTCTCCTTATCTCTGTCTCTCCTTTCCTTCTTCCCGCACTTTCTCACATCCTGTTCTTTCTTTCTTTGTCTCTCCCTCCTCTCTCTTCACAGTGCCCACTCTTCTTGATCTCTGTCTCCCTCATATGCATTATTTTGGTGATTTTATAGCACTATGGCCTAAACATTATTGGGAGTTTTTTTTTAAAGACTCTAAAGAGCTGTATTATTCAATGCATCTGAATTTGTTGGATACTTTGAGGATTTGATAATTTATTTCATTACTTCTTTATATAGAACAAGGATTATTACTGAGCAATGTTGTTGATTCTTAAACTGCTAATTAAATTACAATTCTAAATACAAAAGCCATACCAATAAGAAAGAACTATACTAATAAGAAAGAAATGTTATTTTAGTATTGTAGACAGAAAGGGAACAAAACTATAAAAAACTATACTCTACTGCTGAGCAACAATTTCAGTGAACTCCTGAAACAGCTCATCCAGAATTATACAAATCTGTAAACTCTGATAACCTCAAAAGAATTCAAGGCATGGTCTATGCTTCTCAATTCTAAATCATTTTCAGCCATTACGTAAAATTTTGCTATGCTTGTGATTAATGATTCATCAGGTTTTAACTTACTAAAAAATCATGGCATCTTCACTGGGAATAACAACCATAAAAACCTTTCTATGACATTATATATTTACAGAAAAAAATGAGTGTTTTGTTCATTTTTTTGAAAAAATATTATCAGAATAAATTTGCTTTATAAACTTTACCCAGTAATATAACATCTAATAAAATATAGTTCTATATCATTTCTAATGACTAGAAATCACTTCACAATTTGAATGACTCATGCTTTATGTTTTATATCACTATTAGATGCCATGTGGAGATTCCATTTTTATGTTACTTTTTCCAACTTACACTGTCTACATTAGAGTCATTAAGTCTTTTTTTTTCTTTTTTTATTGTTTAAATTTAACA
>PVJA010031414.1:0-24942 GCA_004027025.1 Myocastor coypus
TATATATATATATATATATATATATATATATATATATATATATATATGATTGTCTCAGTGACTTTTCTCTAGTTTCTAGGACAAATACTCAACACTCAAAATAAAGGAGGGAAAGGTTTATTTAGCTCACAGTTCCTGGAGGTTGCAGTCCTTACTCAGCTGGCTCCAAGGCAGAGCAGCTCATGGCAGAGAGCAAGCTTTCATGGTAGTGGCAAAGAGCAAGAGGGAAGGGAGGAGTAGAAGCAGCTCGAGCAGCTGGCTTCTCTCTCCTCCTTACAGTGTAGAGCAGATTACCTGCCCTAGGGCAGGTGCAGGGTCCACATCCACATAAAGCTGCCCCAAGACTGCATGAGGCTTTGGGGGGACACCTAGACACGAACCATAACAATAATATGTATATGCACATATATAAAAATATATCTAATATATAATACAATAATAAATGTATATGTAAATATATATGAATATATATTATTTTATGCATTTGGTACAGGGATTTAGCATAATTTCTCACTACACAACTCAGGCTCATAGTGATTCTCCTGTTTCAGCCTTCTCAGCACTGGAATTACAGGCGTGTGCCACCATGTCTGGTTTTGGTGGCTAGCTGAGCACACTCGAAGTGAGGGGAGTGGAAGAGGCTGGCATAGCATATGTTACAGGGGATTGAACCTGGGTCCTTGTGTTTACCTAGGCGGCGCTTAGACCCCTGCGCTATCTCCCTGCCGGGCCACCCACCCCATGGCATTTTAAATTGTCATTTTCTTGCAGCATCTGAATATCACATACATGCCTCAGTAACTTCTCCCTGCCCAGGAGCTTTGAGAGATAGAACTGAGTCCCTGTCATCTTTCATCTTGAACACATAGTAAGTAGGCCATAAATATTTTTTTAAATGTTTTTTTTAAGAATTATTTTATTTTACTTTATTTATTTATTTATTTATTATTTTTTTTTCTTGTTTCAGAACCTTTGTTTATTCACTCATTTTTTATGGCCGGCTCAGCCTGCCCCAAGGGCAGGGCTGGCGCAGCATGTGGTGCCGGGGATCGAACCGCGGTCCCTGAAGCCGCCCAAGCTATCCCAAGCAGGCACTTTAGACCACTGAGCCATCCCGCCGGGCCCCCCATAAATATTTATAGATAACATGTTCACCAAGGACTGGAAGGGTGTGTCAGTTTGACTGCCTTGGTCAATGTCTTGCTCAAGAAATCTTTTCTGAGATGAGCAGCTGTGTAATAAGAAATAGAGGAAGGAAATTCATACTTGATCTCCTCTTTGATAGGAGGAGGAAGCAGGAAGAGTTGCTTCATATGATAGCAGTGACCAACCTGGCGTGAGGTAACTCCTATCTCCTGTTCCCAGGAGGCCAAGCCCCAGTACCTCAACAGATGTGCCATGACATTTTGAGGCCATCACTCTGAACCAGTAGCTGGTGATACCATAGTAGCCTAGAACAACCATGCTACTCTGCTCTTGTGGAGTTAGGGAGTGTAGGGGACCCGTTGGTCTTGCTGCGAAAGGCTCTACCCCAGGGAGGACATGGCAGTAGGAATGAGAAAGACAGACAAGACGAAAAGCTGGGCTACGTGGTTGCCAGTCTGCCTGATGGGCAAGGCTAACTCAATGCACACACAAAAATGATGCTTTGTTTATACTTTTGCAAAATTTGTATCATATGATACAAGGTTGCTTAGCGACTAATAGCTGGCCTGAACCAGACAGGAGGTTTTTCTCAGCACTGGGGTAGCTTGTTTGCTGTAGGCACTGAGCCCTAGGCCCACCTACACACACTTGATCAGTTTCCTGGCTTCCCGTGGCTCCCAACAAGGGAGGAGGTGGGTGATGACCAACTGAATAAGAGTGAGAGAGGGAAGGCAGTGATTATGAGAACAGGACACCCTCTTCTCCCAAAGGCAGGTCAGGCTGGCAGGGAAAGTTTTCATGGAGGAGATGCAACTTCGCCTGACATGTTCTGCTCCAGGCAAAGAGGGAGAGCAAGTGTTCCCAGGAAGAGCGTATGCCAAGTACCTGGGTAGGAAAATCACTGGCATCCAGGAGAAGGAAAAAGACCAGTAGTGCAAGGGGCTTTGGGAATGGATGTAGGGATGTGGCTCAGGACTCCTAAGCAGACAGACCGTTGTCCAAGTACAAAGGACCTCCCCTCAGTCCCAGCGATCCTGAGATGACACTTCTCTCTATGGGCAATGCTCGCTGCCTGTTATACACCAGGGAAAGTAGGTTCCAGTGATGTCAACCAAGTCAGAAAAATGCATTTCACATAACTTAGGGAGGGGCTGGGGAGATATCTCTGTGGCACAAGTGCCTGTCTGGCAAGAGCAAGGTCGTGAGTTTGAACCCTAGTTCTGAAGGAAAAAAAAAAAAACAAAAAACATAACTTAGGGAATAATCACCTGAGAGTGACTTATTTGTGATTCAAGGACTCCCCATAGAGTGGCAATGACAGAATGATTTGCTTTTTCTCTCAGTATTTACTAAGCATCTGTAAGGTGCCAGGTAGTGGGAAAGTCCAGTATGTTGAGGAAGTCCAGTATGTTCTTACCCTCTTAGGCCTACAAGTTGAGTGGGAAAAAAAGGGCGTTATGTACATAACTTATACGGTAGCATGCTGAACATTCTGTGGAGGATGTAGAGGTGTCAGTTCCCCTCAGAGCCTTGGAGACCACCTTCCCCTGTGCGGGAAGCATGGACGGTTGCAGAGCTCACCCTTGCCACAAAGGCCTTTGCAGGCCAAAAATGTTATGGTGCTTTCTTTCTGTAATTTTCTTTTTCTTTTTTTTTTTTTTTGTCTTTTTGAGACAGGGCCTCACTATGCAGTTGAGGTTGGCCTTGAGCTCACTTTTGTAGCCCAGGCTGGTCTCAAACTCGCACTGATCCTCCTGCCTCAGCCTCCCAAGTGCTGGGATTACAGGCGTGAAAATGGGAGTGGGAGTGGTGCTCACCCTACAGTGTTAAGGAATTCATGTTTGTTTGTTTTTTAAAGAATTTTTTATTTTATTTCATTTTTTTCTTGTTTCAGAACTTTTATTTGTTTATTTATTTATTTTTATGGCCGGCTCAGCCTGCCCTGAGGGCAGGGCTGGCGCAGCATGTGGTACCAGGGATTGAACCTCGGCCCCTGCAGCTGCCCAACCTTTCCTAAGCAGGCGTTTTAGACCACTGAGCCATCCCGCCAGGCCCTTCTGTCATTTTCAATATTTTGAAAAAGTTTAGTGATGGCAAATGTCAGTGTTTTCTGTAGCATCTGATTGGAGCTCTGAGATTTTTGTGACTTGGGAGAAAGAAAGCCACCTTCAACTCCTATCTATGCACCTTGCGGCTAATTATTTCAGGATGGAGGCTCAGTGAGAAAACTCTGGGAGCCATTCCTCTAGAGCAGGGAGGGCCTGAGATTTTGTTTCCTCTGAGGCACGCATCAAACCGCATCTGCCCACGGCTCCGTGCCTGATCCTTAGGTAATTTTCAATTTCCACAAATGAAGTCCAGATGGGGTTTACATGTCAACTTTTAATGAGTCCCCGGGTATCATTAAAAAATCCCATGGTGTTCTCTCACAAAACTTGGAATTGGTTTCCTGGGGATTGTTGTGGCAGCAGAGTTTGGGAGGTTGAGCAGGTAGATGGATGTCCTTCTGGGATTTTTAATGACACTCAAAGCTATAATCTCGATCATCTCTGATGTCATTCTGGAAGGATGCCCAGAGGTTTTGACTGATGGCTACTGAGAGCCTTGGAACCCAGCTGGGGATGATGTTTTCAGACAAATTCCACTAGTTGTCTGGGGTATGGAACTCACGCTAGCACTTCAGCTGAATTCCCAGGGGGTGAATCTTTTGTTTGAATAGAGGCCAGCTGGTCACCAGTGTGAATTGATTCTGCTCAGGTTTTAAACACATATTAATAGTCAAGGGCAGGTTTGTATAGTAGCCTTGATATCATTTTGTGTCTCAGGACACCAACTCACAGCTAGGTGGCATAAATCCCATATGATTTTAACTAAAGAACTTTACCGTTATGAGCCTCCTTTTTCAAACAGGGAGGCTAATAGTAGCAGTGCCTGCCTCACCGGGATGCGCATGTAAACTTGCTCACACTCAGTAAAGGCTTAATGAATGCCAAGTAGTATTATTCAGTGAGGTCCTGTAGGTGCTTGCCAGCCAGCTTCCTCATGCATCTTACTTTACAACTTTGTCCATTCTGTCATCATTCTTCTAAAGTTACTGAGCAATTTCTGTGTGCTAGGCTCTGGGAGTTCAAACATAGAACAACGTACAGTGAGGTCCCCTTTTCCTTCCAGTGTTATATTCCTAATGGGAAAAACTAATTCACAAGAATATGAGTAAGTCATATTGTTATCTCTTATTAAAAGTAATAAAAAAGTAATGAAAAAGAAAAAGAGTAAGCAAATAGAATAGATACACATATGTGTAAGTGCTTGGTATAGTTTGGATATTGCTTGTCTCCAAAAGTTCAGGTGCAGGAAGCTTGGTCCCCAGTGTGGCAGGATATGGTAACCTCAGGGACTTGAGACAAATTCTTCAGGACCTGGCTGCTGCTCTGCCATCTCACTTGCATGTGATTTGGCTTCATTCTCTCTTGGTGCAGATGGTCCTATCCTGATTTCTCTGGATGGTAGACTCCATAATGAGAAAAGAGCTACACTTGTGCACCACTCACTTATAAAGTCTTAGAGCAGATTGACCTAAGTTAGGCTGCACATCTATCGCTGGCAAAATCCTAGCCATGTAGTAGCATCTTCCTGTTAAAATATTAGATTAAATGCATATCTCAGTCACAAGCAAATCTTGGATTGGGGTGTGGTCACTACCCTGTGATTGCTGAAGCAGTTACACACGATGTTTCAGCTGGGATCTGGAAGGGATATGCAGGGGCTGGTGGAAGTGGAACATCACATATATGAATACCAGCATCCAGTGAATTTATTGAATGCATGAGGAAATAATTCAAAATATCAGCAAATGAATCATGCACAGCTTCTGTTGTACACCTAGACAAACATTTCTCTAAGTTCAGTGTATGTGAGAAAGCCTGATTTTTGGGATACGGGCATGTTGAAGTGACTTGGGTAATAGCGAGATTTTCTCAAGTCACTGAATGAATTTTACATTTCCACACACCATGTAAGAGTGTCATACTTCACAGTTTTCCCCAAACTTCCTACGGGTACAAATTCCTTTTCATATGTTTATTTTTTCAAGTATAGCTGCCAATTCCTTTAAAAAATTTATTTACTTTTATTCATTTTAATGAGAAAAGATAGCAAGGAAAGAATTTCAAAACAGGTTAGTAGGACAGTTACAATAATTAATACAATGCATATTGTTGTCTCCACAGTAATTATTCACAGGACAAGATGCAGACATAATATCTTGTCTAAACAATATTAGTACAAACCTTTCTTCTCATTGAACTAAGAGAAAGTAGCTGTATATCTATTTTGTGTATACATATGTATTTTTTTCACTACAAAATGGTGCTTTATTTATATCTCTCTTTTCTGTTTTGTTTTGCCAGAGATGGATGTTTTATTGCTGTTAAAGAAGCTGTATTTGGAGAAGTCCTTAAAGGACCTCTTTATACTTGATGCCAATTCAAATATTGTAGGTACTTGAATTCAGTGAGACAGCCTAATATAGTCCAATAGTCCATAATAGATGTGGGTTATCTAGCTGCCAATTCTTTATCTTACAGTTTTATTCTTTGATGGCTTCATGTGAATGAATTAAATGTGGTAGAGTCTATCTGTTCCTTATTATTTGACTTTTTTTTTTTTTTTTTTTTGGTGTGGTGCTGGGGATTGAATTCAGGACCTTATACCTATTTTGTAAGCACTCTATCACTGGGTTGCAGCCCTATGTTTGAACTATGAATTTTAATCTTTAGAAATCCTTCCATATCCTGAGCCAGTGAGGATATTCTTGCATATGACCTTCTAAAGTCTTTAAAGATTTGTGGGGGCCTGGCAGGATGGCTCGGTGGTCTGAAGCGCCTGTTTGGGGAGGCTTGGGTGGCTTCAGGGACTGCGGTTTGATCCCCGGCACCACATGCTGCGCCGGCCCTGCCCTCGGGGCGGGCTGAGCCGGCCATAAAAATGAGTGAATGAACAAACAAAGGTTCTGAAACAAGAATAAAAATAATAAATCAAATTAAAAAAAAAGATTTGTGATGCATATTTGACTCTTTCATTAACTTAAGGGAAAGTATTTTTGCATAATCATTTAGGCATTGCCATATCATGATTAGGACCTTAGTAATGGTTCATACTTTTCTTACTTATCGCTCTGCATTATGCTTTACTTATTTATGAGATGACCACATTTGCAGTCACTCTCTTTCTGTACATTCTTGGTCCAACTATTTTTTCAACAACTGTAGTGGTTGATATATTATATCAACTTGGCTGAATGACTCAGCGGCCTGGTTCCCTGTTGGTGGGAGCCCCGCCCTCGGGTACAATTGGTTCCTCCCTGGAGCGTGACCAGGGCCTGCCTAGGATATGACTGGCTCCTCCCTAGAGCAGGATCAAGGGCCCATCCTGAGGTAATGATTGGTTCCACCCTAGGGCACAATGGGTCCACGTTAGAATGACTGAGCACGAAGAGACTTTTTAAAGGGCTGAGGAAGGAGTCAAGACTTCACTTCGTCGGAGAAGCTTCAGTGTTCACATTCAGCCTGGACTCTATCGTCTGGCTTGCAGCGCAGACTCTTCAGCCCCCAGCCTGGATCTTTCACCACCCTTCACAGACTCTTCAGTGTCCATTACAGACACTTCAGTCTTCCATTGCAGGCCCATCAGCCAATGGGTAGAGACTTACACGGAGCGCTGCAGTGAAGTTCAGAATTCAGGACTGAATTATTCAGTCCAGAGAGTTCAGATGCCCTCTGCCCACTTCCTCATTTGACTCTGTGGCTGACTATTGTAAGCCAATCTTATAATTCCTTACATGTTGTATATTTTGTGTTAATATCCATTCCTTATGTTATATCTGTTCTGTTCCTCTAAGTAAAACCCTGACCAGTACAACAACCTATACTCAAAATTATCATATGTTGGAGTCCAGGCTGTATAGGGTTAAGCTGCTGAACACAGGGGCCTCTGCTGTGTTGCAAAAGAGCACATGCAGGGTGCTCTGAGGTCAGGATAACCACAGCTGAGGTGGCTGAGGATGTGGGCCACTGACACCCCCACTGCAGTACAACAGAGCGGCCAACCTTACAGATGAGACTTGCTCTCTTTTTTATTACTTTTAATGAGAAATAACATTGAGACAGTTTCAAAACACATTAGTAGGGCAGCCACACTAATTGATACAATGTATATTGTTGTCTTCATAGTAGTTGTTCAGAGTACAAGGTGCAGACATGATAACTTTTCTAGACACTGTTGGTGCAAAATATTTCTTCTCATTCAACATATACAACTTGAGAAAGTAGTTGTATACATAGATAAATATTCCATAATAGTAGTGGGTTGTGGGCAGAACTGGCAATGTCAAAGCTGTTGACTTGAGCCTTTTACAGCTCAACATACTAATCTGGCTTTACTTTTTGTACCCTGGTGTTAAACTTTTCTGCTGGGTGGTGAATTCCAAGTTAAAGCAAGACCTATATAACAAAACATGTAATTTTCTTATCTGACAAGGTCGGTCAAATCTCCTCAGAATTTACCTTGAAACCATGTACAGCATTTTGTAGAACTTTTGTCAGTGTCAGCCAAAAACCCTGCTCTCTCTCTCTCTCTTTTTTTTTTTTTTTGTCTTTTTGAGACAGGGTCTCGCTATGCAGTTGAGGCTGGTCCTGCGCTCACTTTTGTAGCCCAGGCTGGTCTCGAACTCGCACCAATCCTCCTGCCTCAGCCTCCCAAGTGCTGGGATTACAGGCGTGAGCCACCACGCCCAGCAAACCCTGCTCTCTTAATTGGCCAAAGTTACTGCTTGGAAAAGTCTGTGAACTGCCTCCCAGGTCCTGCCCAGTTACAATGCTCACCCCAGTATCCCCTTCTTTTATTTGCAAACAAAATAAATATCAGCTGCCTGTAGAAGTTTTTTGTCTCAACCCCCAGGGAATTATGAATTCTGTTAGGGGTTTTGACCTTCCTGGAGTCCTACAATCATACCACTTGTCCCTTTTCTTTACGCTATTCATGGTCCACTTGTTTAGGACCCTAATAACCATAGTTTTGTCAGTGTTGACGCCTGCTAGAGACAGTCCCTAACTTGCTTTGTGGGAGTGCCTTGGCTTGGCCCTAGGGCTGTAGCTCAGTGGTGAAACACTTGCCCAGCATGTGTGAGGTGCTGTGTAGGAAAAAAAAGGGGAGGTTAATCTTGATTTTATTGTCTCTTTTCTCATTCAAATAATTTTGAAGTCAGTTTGTCAAGTCTCAGATATTTTGTCACTTTCAAAAACTGTGTCAAGGGCCCTGGGAGATAGCTCCATGGCCTAAGTGCCTGCCTGGCAAGTGTAAGGACCTGGGTTCGATTCCTGGTATCGCATGCCGTGCTGACCATGTGCTGCACCTGCCACCAAAACCGGGCTGGTGGCTCACACCTGTAATCCAAGCGCTGGGAAAACTATAACAGGAGGATCACTATGAGTCCAAACTGCATAGCAAGACCCTGTACCAAAATAAATGAATTAAATAAATAAACGACTTAAAAAAACAAAAAACAGAAACCAAAAAACTGTTACATTCAACCCATAAATCAGCTATTAAAGAATACACATGTTGGACCCGGCAGGATGGCTCAGTGGTCTGAAGCGCCTGCTTGGAAAAGCTTGGGTGGCTTCAGGGACCATGGTTTGATCCCAGGCACCACATGCTGCGCCAGCCCTGCCCTCAGGGCAGGCTGAGCCGGCCATAAAAATGAGTGAATAAACAAACAAAGGTTCAGGGAGCTGGGGAGATAGCTCCGAGGCACAAGTGCCTGCTGGGCAAGTGCAAGGTCGTGAGTTTAAACCCCGGTCCCACACACACACACACATAAAACAAAACAAAACAAAACAAAACCCCCCCAAAAAAACCAAAAACCAAAAAACCAAAAAACAAACAAAGGTTCTGAAACAAGAAAAAAAAAAATAAAATGAAAAATTATTATTATTATTATCATTATTATTATTATTATTATTATTATTATTTTTGGTGGGACCAGGGTTCGAACTCATGACCTTGCACTTGCCCAGCAGGCACTTGTGCCTCGGAGCTATCTCCCCAGCCCCCAAATGAAAAATTATTAAAAAAATAAAATATAAAAGTGGCTGAGGATGTAGCTCAGTGGCAGAACACTTGCTTGGCATATGCAAGGTCCTGGGTTCAAGCTTAATGCTAGAAAAAAAATTCTGCAAGCTCTGTGTCTTCTTTGCTTCACCTCAATATTATTTTACATGTTGTCAGCAGAACTTAAGAGCGGAGCAAGGTGAGAACAACGACACAGCCAGAGGACTGATGCTCAGGGGAAACTTTCTGTTCCCGAGAGAAGTTGGAGAGTTGTTTATGAGATCAGATATCAAGAAGAACTTTAACAAGGCTGGCTAAAGAGGAGGCACAGACTCAGCAGAACTGTGGCTTCTCACAGATCTAATGCCTTGTCAACTGACCATCGGACCAGTACCAAGACTCTCCATCCAAGTACGCATAATTATTGTAAGGCCAATCTTCTTTTTTCCAGTTACTGTAAAAAAATATACATGTCAGTTAGGTCCTGTAATAACAAAACAGAGACAAAGTAATGTCAATGCCTTTTCAGGTGGGGTTCTCACTGCCAAGGTTCCAGATAAGAATCTGTACACCAACCTCTGGGGATTGGAGATGTGTAAGAAAACCCCTATGCCATATGTTATGTTAAAGTTTATATGTCTTGGGACTCAATAGTTCAAGACATTTTTGAGACAGAGTCTTGCTATTAGGCTGGACTTTAGTTCATTTTGTAGCCCAGGCTGGGCTCAAACTCACAATGATCCATCTATTTCAGCCTACTAAATTCTGGGGTTACAGACATGCACCACTACATCCAGTCCTTTCATTTTCCAGGAAGGGCTGTCCTGTGCACACTAAAACACCACATAGCATTCCTGTCTCTACCAACTAAGGGCAAATAGTCACACTCAGTTGTGAGAATGAAAATATTTACAGATGGTACATGTCCCTACAGAACAAATAGCTCCCACCTAAACATTATTATTTTATGATATCATCTGGTAAAATATCTGGCTTAACAAGTAAAATCTATGTGATGCAAATAGACAAGGGAATTGAGATCTCTGGAACCTTGGGACCTAAATTTGAGGAAAGCATGCCCTTGAGTAACTGACACATAAAGAGATTCATGGTCTGTGAAATGTGAACCTACATTCTTCCCTCAGTGTTTTTTTTTTTTTTTTTCTTTGCTTTTTGAGACAGGGTCTTGTTCTGTAGTCCAGGTTGGTCTTGAACTCACTACATAGCCCAGGCTGGCCTGAAACTCAGAATAATCCTCTTACCTCTGCTCCCCTAGTGCTGGGATTACAAGCATAAACAATCACACCGACACATTTTTGAGAGTCTTGCTATTAGACTGGACTTTAGCTCATTTTGTAGCCCAGGCTGGGCTCAAACTCACAATGATCCATCTACTTCAGCCTACTAAATGCTGGGGTTACAGACATGCGCCACCACATCCAGTCCTCATAAATGATTTTAAAATGCTTATAACTTTCATTCCCCCACTCCTAAATAGTTTGTGGAAGACAAGCTATAGATTAAGTTCTATACTGCAGATATAGATGGACAGGATGTTCTGCCTCTCCTCTCAGCCAGTCTAAGGGGTAACAAAAATGTAAGCAAAGGAAAACCATAACAAAGCCAGTCACAACAAACCTAGATATAGTTAAGATAATGAAAGGAGTTAATTAACCCGTGCTAGGTACAAGATGGTTTCCATGAGCGAGTGCTCCTGTCCAGAACTGAGCATATGTAGACATTGCAATTCATTAAGGAAATGTATCTTGGAAGAAAATATAGAAATGTCAAATGGAAAATGGCTTTGTCTCATAAAATGAGTCATCTGTCGGTTATCTAACACAAGCAGTTGGAGAAGACTGGGGAATATAAGGAGTAAGCATATGGAATGAATGGTACCCAATACATGGGCCTTGAATCATACCATCCTAAACACTCAAGGCCTCCACCAGCCATCCCAAGGCTATTTTCTAAGGTCATGTCAAAAATATGTTCAGAAATCATGACACCATGGACTTGAGCTGAGGATGGTTTGACATGGATAAGACTAGAGATCTAGAATATATAACAACTGAACAATCCAGAGATCATGCTATAAGAGCTGAGGCAGAGGAGTAGGATGAAGGAAAACAGTGTATACAAGAGTGGTTAGAAGGGTGGGTGGCATTCCGATAAGTGACTACAAATCAAGAAAATTTGAAAGGTAGAAGCCTGAGTATCATATTGAATGCCATATTGAAAAATTAAGACTAGATTCTTTGAAGTGTTTCTTCCAGCATTTCATATGAAATACTAGAGATTCCATATACAAGATGTGATAAAAATATACAGTGAGTTGTACATATTAAAAGTTTAGCACAGCAAAAAGCATATTGCTGTGACTCACTCCAAAAATATTCCTTTTCACTTCCAGCACACTTATCCCATTATGCTTACACTTTCTGAAGCAATTCTGAAAGCTCTCTTCTGTGTCTTTATGAACCATGGTCAAACTTCAGTGAACTGTGCTACCAAGGGCTACCCAACAGAAAGGCAGGCTTGATAATAACTTCACAGTGTGCCCTCATACATTTTTATGCATGGATCTGGCAATTTCTGGCTCTTAATCCAAGTCAAAATAACCATGAGGGACACTGTATGTTTTGAAAGGATTTAGAGAATGAGAGGCAGGAAGGGCAAGAGAGGACTTCCAGAACTGCTTCAGAAAATGACAAGAATCATGGGGCAGCCGGGCGTGGTGGCTCACGCCTGTAATCTCAGCACTTGGGAGGCTGAGGCAGGAGGATTGGTGCGAGTTCGAGACCAGCCTGGGCTACAAAAGTGAGTGCAGGACCAGCCTCAACTGCATAGCGAGACCCTCCCTGTCTCAAAAAGACAAAAAAAAAAAAAAAAAAAAAAAGAATCATGGGGTAAGCATGTTCAAAGCAAGGAGGAGTATTTTGAAGGCTATGAATGGCAACATGTCTATTACTATAATACAATTTTTAAAACCATAATCAATCAGCCACCATATTTGTCATTCACACCTCATGTATCCAGAAGAGTCTGGATCTAACTTTGGCATTCCCTGTTTTGCTTTCGAAGGTTCATAATTCTTTTTTTTTTAATCGAAGGTTCATAATTCTCTTTCACATATTAAAGATACTGTGGCTTCCTATAATGAACAAATCACTGTTTAACATATAATCAAGAGGGCTGGCGACATAGCTCAGCAGCACAGCACATGGAAAGTGTGAGATTGTGAATTCTATTGACAATAGCAAAAAAAAGTATAATAGAGAGTTAAGAAAAGTATTATGCACACACGAATTTACAAACTGACAGTATAAAGATGAGTGAAAATGGAAGTGACTGTCTGGTTTATATCAGTTAGACCCTTGAGGTAGTTGAGAAACCACCAACTAGAATGTTTCTCCAAATTCTAGAAGAGGAAATGACTAAGGCTGAGGGTTTCTAAAGAGAGACTCACATGAAGGTGGGGCTGGAGCCATCTTCCCATATATATGATCCCCTTGAGTGCTGTTTCCTGAGGCCAATCCAGTATTGCGTACTTCCTTTGTTTGGACTGAGGAAATTCTGCATGAGGAGAAGGCATGGTCAGTAATTAGTACATAATGCTATAAGTGGAAATAAGGATTGAGGTGATGTCTTCATAGGGACTAAGACATGGGAAGCCCCAATAGGCAAGAGACCAAGATAGCAGCTGAGAACACTGGCTGAGAGTTGTGGCTTGACCGCCATTGTGTAATTGTGAAGTGTGGAAAGCTAGGCAAGCCTGTCTGTAAAATAGCAGTAACAATGGCAGCCACCTGCCAGGCTCAGTAAAGGAGTAAGATCACACTGTGTTGCCTTGTTGAGTGCTAGGTAAATGGTAACTAAGACTACTACTAAAGGATACTTATGGGAGGGTGGGGCATTTGGATTGGAACCTCCTATGGATGTTTCTGTGAGTCAATTGGATTCCACCAACTATATGGGATCCCACTGAGTATCTAGCCTGGCTCCAATTATTACAGACTTAAAGTTGAATCACATCCATTGTTTAGCCTGGGAGATTCCTTATGTGTGGGGAGGTGCACCATGATCTGACAGATAGCCTAGATGTGTGTAGTGTGATGGAAGAGAGAGTGGGGAAAGACTTCAAGGGAAAGGGTTTAATCTTGGTTTTAAAGAAGGTGCAGTTTTCCATATCTATAAAAGAAAGAAGGAAATTCCAGACAGAAAGCCCTATGTACTCAGAACATGGACATGAATGAATGGTGATTGGCTGCACATGTGAACACAATGAATATATATCATGAAGGGCAGGATGAAGGCTCTGAAGTGGATTCTACAGAGAACTGGAGTATGACTTGCAAGGATTCCCAAAGCATTTCACTCCACCTGCTCTTTTTGGCTATTGATGATGACCAGATGAGCTTTCTCCTTAGAACAGCAATCTTGAGCCTCATGCCAGCCACTGTTATTTGTAGAAAACATGTAGCAGGAACCTTCAAATGCCACCCAGTCCCTGGGGCATGGCTCACAGGTGGATCCTACAGTAGAGGGAAACAAGTCAATTCCACCAAGAGTTGTACTCATTTGTGAATGGAGTGAAATGATTTGTACCCAAACTACTTTTCAATTAAGAGGAATGATTTAGATTTGACCCACCTAATCCAGCTTTGACACTTTGCAAAGGAACACACTTGCTTTCTGTGTGTCCATTCCATGGGTAGCCACTAGTAGGAGACAGATCATGCTGCAGGGAGCTTCAGTCTCTATACTAAGCTCAGCCATGAATGTGGTGTTACATAAAATGCATCTCACAGACTCACCTGCTGCAAGTACAACCATTGTCAATGGTGCTGAAACAGACAACATCCATTGATATTTCTATGGAGAATGGGGCAGGATTCTTATACATATACTCATAAAAGTGCTAGGGTAATCAATACTCCTATTCCAGAGAACAGAGCAAGAGCGAGCATACACACTTTTATTCCCCACCACCTGACATTCCCTCTGGCTTCCTTACTATTCCCTGCCCAGAGATCCTCCAGCAGATGGAGCATTTCTCCACTTATGGTGTCCAATTTATGGCCATCATCTGCCAGTCCCTGCAAAACTAAGAGAGCCATGTTGAAAAACTGGTCAAATATTCAAGGTATGAGAGGTGTAGCATGCAGACACACAGAACAGTATTTAAACTAACACTCACATTTGGTGTCCAGTTGCTTTAGTTCATCCCTCAGGTGATATTGAAAGGACAAGGCTGGCGTAGGGAGAGAAAATGGACATGCTGTAGACATTTAGACCACTCCTCAGTAATTTTTCCATCCCTAAAATACTCCAAGCTAGGATCACCAGAATAATTTCCTTCTAACACAATCTAACTGAGCAGCTCTGACTGACTGACTGACCAACCAATCAGCGGGTGCATCGGAGGATTTCAGCCTGTGCCCCCCCCCTCCCCGCACCTCCACCGGAACTCGGCAACCACCCACAGCACCCAGACCGACCAGCGGGAGCAGTGGTAGGACCTTTGGTCTGGAGTCCACACACAACCACCAGAACTTGGCCCTGCCTACAGCTTGTGACTGGCAGGCACAAAGGCAGGAATACTAGGTCTGCACCCCTGCATCGCTGGAACTTCTACCTCTCACAGAACCCAGCTCCCGCATCTGCTGTGGAGCCCTGCAGCAAAATTCCCTGCAGAGATGCTGGGGGTCACACCTTACCAGCTAACCCAGGAGCTGAGCATCTTGCCAGAGGAGCACAGTGGTTCTCATCCAAAAACTGCAGGAGGAAGAAGCTGAGCCCAGCACCAGATTCAGTCAGGCACATCTGGACAAGATTAAACTTGGATAATCCGGACCCAAATTTGAGTAGGCGCTAACAGCATAACGTCATCAAAGTTCTGCAGCAAAAGTCAGAGATGACTGCTATACAGAATGATACAGACAAAGAGTAAAATGCCATCTCAGGTCCCGAGCCCAGCTGCAACAAATATAGGAGACACTATCACAGAAGAAAATGGGAATCGTGCAGCTGAAATCTCTGAATTAGTAGCATCTGAAGTAAAAAAACAAATGCAGAAATATATAGAGGAACTCAGATTGGAGATAACCTTTGAAGTAAAAATAAAAATCTTTGATTTACTAGAGTCTGAAGTAAAAAAACAGCTACAGAAAAGCGTAGAGGGAAGGAATCAGTTCAGAAATAACCTCTAAAGTAAAAAAGACATCTCTAAATTAATAGCATCTGAAGTAAAGGAACAACTGCAGAAAGGTAGAGAGGAAATGAGAGCAGAAACAACCTCTGAAGTAGAAAAATAAAGGATAACTATAATGAAAGACTTAATAAATGCCTCTAAAGAAGACATTGATAAAAAAATTAGAGGAGAATATAAAAATGATGGAATCCTTGAATGAGTAATTTAGGAAAGAAATAGATCACATGAAAGAGTTCCAAAGAGATACACAAGAAAATAAAATCTCAATCACAAGCTAGCAACACTGTATGAACCAAAGTGAAGATAAAGTTTCAGATCTTGAACACACAGTCACAACTAGTGAAAGGGTAAGAAAGGATAGCTTAAAAACAACCAGGATGGCCCAGCAGGATGGCTCAGTGGTGTAAAGTGCCTGCTTAGGAAAGCTTAGGCGGCTGCAGGGATCGTGGTTCAATCCCCAGCACCACATGCTGTGCCAGCCCTGCCCTTAGGGCAGGCTGAGCAGGCCATAAAAATAAATAAATAAACAAACAAAAGTTCTGAAACAAGAAAAAAAAACAACAACCAGGATGCAGGAAAAAATAATTCAATATCTGCAAGATGAGGCAAAAATGAGCAACGTGAGATTAATAGGAATCAATGAGAAAGAAGGAGTCAATACAAATGATATAAAAAGAATATGGGCAGAAGTTATAGTAGAAAACTTCCCAAATATAAGAAAACAATCAGACATTCAGTAACTGAAGCATACAGAACTCCAAATAACATTAACCTGACTAAAAACACATCCAGACATATATTAGTCAACATCCCAGAAATCCAGCAGAAGAATAATATACTAAAAGCCAATGGAGAAAAGAAACAGATCACATATAAAGGAAAACCCATCAGAATAATGGCAGATTTCTCTTTTAGACATGTCTTTGTTAACTTTAGATATTATTTCTGCTCTGATGTCCTCTATACGTTTCTCCAGCCGTTTTTCCACTTCATGTATTTCTTTTTTTTACTTCAGATGTTATCTCTGATCTCAGTTGCTCTATAAGTTTCTGCACTTGTGTGTCTGCCTCAGATGCTACCAATTCAGAGGTTCCATCTGCATGATTCCCATTTTCTTCCATGGTAGTGTCTTCTGTATTTGATTTGGGTGGGCAGGGGCCCTGAGATTGCATTCTACTCCTTGTTGTTATCATTTTGTATGGAAGTGGCCTCTGCACTTTGGTGGCGTTATGCTGTGTCTATGGGCCTTTGGTCTGGAGACTCCAAGTTGGTTCCCCTATAGAGGTTCCTGACTGTGTTGGAGCTCGGGCTGTTAGCTGCTGTGAAGCCCCGAGGGTGTGGTCTGTAGGTGGAGGTGGAGCTTTGGGATTGAGTAGTCCTGATAGGCTCATGGACCAGACTGGTTGCCAGACGAGATGCTTGATGGGTTCGGTACTGGAGCTTGGGCTGGAGGGGTTCAAAACAAGGGGGGGGGGGAAGCGGGGGAGCGGAAGGCAGGCCAAGGATCCTGACCCAGCCCGCGAGGGCCTGGCTAGCACCAGGTCGGATTGGGGCTGGAACAGGAAGTTAGTCGCAGGAACACAGAGGAAGGGCAGAGGGGCAGAGGCAGCTTACCCGCGGTGGGCGCGTGGGCCTGGCTAGCACTGGCAACGGCAGATTTCTCTTCACAAACCTTGAAGTCAAGAAGAGTATGGAGCAGAGTGCTTCAAGTCCTCCATGAAAGTAAGTTCCAGCCCAGACTGCTATACTCTGCAAAACTCTCTTTTAAGTATGGGGGAGAAGTGAAATACTTCCATGACAAGGAATAATTAAAGAATTTCATGTCAAAGTCAATCTTACACAGACTGCTAAAAAGTATTTTAGAGAGGGACCAAAATTACCCAAGCTCTGTAAATGAGAGCAGAAAGAACACACCAAGTAGGGCAACCAATTAAACTGGAGAAAAAGGAGTAAACAGTAGTAAAAGACATGTCAATCATAAGTCAATACATTTCAAATATAACTATCAATGTAAATGGACTCAATTCTCCAATTAAAAGAAATAGACTGGCAAAGTTGATAAGGAAGCAAAATCCAGCAATATGATGTATACAAGAAACACACTTAACTCATAAAGAAACTCAGGCTAAAAGTTAAAAGATGGAAAACAACACTACTTGCTCTTGCACCTCAAAAAAAAAAAAAAAAAAAAAAAAAGCAGGGGTAGCAATCCTGTTTGCAGACAGTATAAACTTCAAACCAAGAACTGGGTGTGGTGGTGCACACCTGTAATTCCAGCACTTGGGAGGCTGAGGCAGGAGGATCTGTGTGAGTTCCAGACCAGCCTGGGCTACAAAAGTGAGCTCAAGGCCAGCCTAAACTGAATAGTGACACCCTGTCTCATAAAGACAAGCACACAAACAAACTTGAAGCCAAGACTGATCAAACGAGATAAGGAAAACCACTATATACTAGTTAGGGAAAAATTCAAGACAAAGAGGTAACACTTATAAATGTATATGCACCCAACATGGGAGCGCCAAGTTATACAAGACAAATCTTTTTTTTTTTTTTTTTGGCGGGTCTGGGTTCAAACTCACGACCTTGCACTTTCCAAGCAGGCACTTGTGCCATGGAACTATCTCCTCAGTCCCAAGACAAATCTTAATGGACATGAAAATCCAATATCCGATACCACAATCTTAATAGGAGACCTTAACACCCCCTTATCCCAAAAGATAGGTCAAGTAGACAAAAAATTAGCAAGGCAGTAACAGAAATGAACCCGATCTTGGAGTAACTTGAGTTAGTGACACACACGGAGTGTTCCACCCATCTGCTTGTGAATACACATATTTTTTCAGCTGTACATGGCACATTTTCCAAAATACGTGATATACTAGTGCATAGCTCATGCTTAAGTATATGCAAGAAAATGAATTATTCCATTCATGTTATCTGACCACAGTGCCATGAAACTGGTAATAAATAACAAAAGAAATGATAAAACCCTGAGAAGTACATAGAAATTAAACAACACCCTTCTCAGCAACCCGTGGTTACAGAAGAAATTAAACAAGAATCTAAACAATCTTTTTAAAAAATTTTTTATTTATTTTTTATTGTTTCAGAACCTTTGTTTGTTTATTCACTCATTTTTATGGCCGGCTCAGCCCACCCCGAGGGCAGGGCTGGCGCAGCATGTGGTGCCGGGGATCGAACCGCGGTCCCTGAAGCCACCCAAGCTTTCCCAAACAGGCGCTTTAGGCCGCTGAGCCATCCCACCAGGCCCCTAAACAATCTTAATAATATAATGAAAATTCAAGCACAACCTATCGGAATTTACGGGATGCAATGAAAACAGTTCTTAGAGGAAAATTATGACTCTGAACTCACACACTAAGAAAACAGAATGGGAACAAATAAATACTCTCATGCAGCACCTAAACTGTCTA
Source organism: Myocastor coypus (assembly GCA_004027025.1). NCBI lineage: Eukaryota > Metazoa > Chordata > Mammalia > Rodentia > Myocastoridae > Myocastor > Myocastor coypus. Next base: position 18,904 of record PVJA010031414.1, read on the forward strand.
GAAATGGAAGAGGAAATGAAGTCCAAAGCCCAAAGAGAGGACGAAATTATAAAGATTAAAGCAGAAATTAACTGAATTGAGACAAAAACCAATAGAAAGAATAAATGAATCAGAAAGCTGGTTCTTTGAAAGAATAAATAAAATTGATAAGCCCATAGCTAACCTCATCAAAAAGAGGAAAGAACAGACTCAAATTCAAGCAATATGGAATGAAAAGGGTGAAATTACTACAGGCCCAGCAGAGATTCAGAGGATCATAAATAGCTACTTTGAGAATCTCTGCTCTCACAGAATTGAAGACACAGATGAAATGGACAGATTCCTAGAAAGATACAAACTACCAAAACCGAATAAAGAAGATATAAGAACTGTCAGTAGTCCAATAACAGCAATGATACACAAAAGGTAATAAAAATGTCTAAAGACAAAGACAAGTTCAGGTCCCTCTGGATTCAACACTGAATTCTACAAGAAATTTACAGAAGACATAATCCCCATACTCCTCAAGTTCTTCAATGAAATTGAAAAGGAAATAATCTTCCCAAAATCATTCCTAGAGGCAAGTGTTACACTGAAACCAAAGCCAGAAAGAGATGCAACTAAAAAAGAAAACTACAGGCCAATTTCTGTCATAAACCTAGATGCAAAAATCCTCTATAAAATCCTCACCAATAGAATACAGCAAATCATCAAGAAGATTATACTCCATGTTCAAAGTCCTACAGAAAGTTGGAATAGAGAGCCGCTACCTCAATCTGATAAAAGCCATCTATGAAAATCCAATGGCTAACATAATTCTAAATGGGGAAAGTATTTTACTCTCACATCTGGTACAAGACAAGGATGTCTCCTATTGCCACTCCCACTCAGTATAGTTCTGGAATCATTAGGTGCAGCCATTAGATAAGAGAGAGAAATAAAAGGAAATAGAATAGGTAAAAAAGAAGTTAAACTACCATTATTGGAGATGACATAATAGTCGACTTGGAAGACCTAAAAAACTCCACCAGGAAGCTATTAGAATTAAAATGCAAATTAAGTAACATAGCAGGATACAAAGTCAACACACAAAAGTCAATAGCATTCCTCTATGCAGGAAACAAACACACCGAGAGAGAAATTAGACAAACATTACCTATTAAAATAGCACCAAAGAAAATAAAATACTTAGGAATTAACCTAACTAAAGACATAAAAGATCTAGTCAGTGAAAACTACAGTACTTTGAAATAAGAGATCCTAGAGGATTTGAGAAAATGGAAAGTTATACCCTGCTCCTGGGTAGGAGGATGCAACATTGTGAAAGTGGCCACACTCCCTAAATTGTATACAGATTTAATGCAATCTCTATCAAAATACCATAAACATAGTTCACAAACCTAGAAGAAATCATTCCTAAAATTTATTTGGAACTACAAAAGACCTAGAATTGCAAAGACAATCCTGGGCAACAAAGATAAGGCAGGAGGCATTACAATTCCTGACCTAAAGTTATACTACAGAGCTAGCGTGATAAAATCAGCATGGTATTGGCAAAAAAACAAAACAAAACAAAACAAAACAACAACAACAACAACAAAAACAGGCTGGAGGATCAGTGAAATAGGTTAGAAGCTGCAGGAGCAAACACAAACGTATTCAGCTATTTCATTTTCAACAAAGCGGGTAAACACATTTACTGAAAGAAAGACAGCCTCTTTAACAAATGGTGCTGGAAAAACTGGCTCTTTACATGCCAAAAACTAAAACTTGATTGAGGTCTATCTCCACGCACTAAACTAAAGTCAAAATGAATTAAAGATCTAAATATTAAAAGAGAAACACTAAATCTCCTGGAAGAGAAAGTGGGAGGAAATCTTGAAGACATCGGGGTAGGCAAAGAATTCATGGGCAAAAATAAAAATGCATGTTTAACATTTGAAAGAATCAACAATTTGCACCTCCTCCAGCTGAGAAGTTTTTACACGTCAAAAGAAATTATCAATAGAGTGAAAAGACAACCCACTAATTTAGAAAATATTAACTAATAAGTTTTCAGACAAATGTCTTCTATCTAGAATTTATAAATAACTAAAAAAAGTTAGGGTCCTAAAATTCAAAGACCCATTCTGGAAATGGGCATCTGAGATGAACACACACTTCTCAGAGAAAGAAATTCAACAAGCCTGTAAATACATGAAGAAATGTTCCACATCGCTAGCCATTCGTGAAATGTAAATTAAAACAACACTTAGATACCATCTCACCCCAGAAAGAATGGCTATTATAAAGAAATCAACCAGCAACAAATGCTGGAGTGGCTATGGGGGAAAAGAAACCCTTCTCCACTGCTGTTGGTAATGCAGTTTGGTGCAACCATTATGGAAAACAGTGTGGAGACTTCTTAAAAAACTAGAACTGGAAAAAATAACTAGAACTGGAAATCCCATTCAATCCAGCTATCTACCTACTGTGAATTTTCCCAGAAGAATTGAAAATATCCTGTCATAGTAATATCTGTGCACCTATGCTCATAGCAGCACAGTTTGTGATAGCCAAATCTTGGAAACAAACAAAATATCCACGATCTGAAGAATAGTTAAAAAGATGTGGTATTTTCTTGAAATGGAATATTACTCAGCTATAAAGAATGATAATCTAATCTAGAAAACTTCATATATAAGTGGATGTATCTTGAAGATATACTCATAAGTGAAATAAAGGGGCTGGAAAGATGCCCGATTGACTGGCTACAATTTTATATATACTTAGATTTCTAAAAGTCTGTGCAAAGATGTGTACCTGCTCTTATCACATTGTATAGGAATTTATTGTAATATCAATGATCGATGGAAAATACCGATTCCAAGTTAAGTGTAAGATGTTTGATATTCAGAAAGATGGTGATGTTAAGCTCAAGTTACCTGTGTTATAGTTTATTTACTTATTTTTATGGCTGGCTCAGCCTGCCCTGAGGGCAGGGCTGGTGCAGTATGTGGTGCTGGGGATCGAACCGCGGTCCCTACAGCTGCCTAAGCTTTTCTAAGCAGGTGCTTTAGACCACTGAGCCATACTGCCAGGCCCCTACCTGTGTTATAGTATTTACCTGAGTATTATAGTTATAGTTACAGTATTACCTGAGTAATAGTATCATGAAGCTTCTCTTCTGGAGGGCTAAGAATGTAAGTTTACAGACCAAAAAGAGAAAAAGAAGGGCTATCAGGATTTCTAATAGTTTGGTCCTAGCTCTTCAAGGTCAGTGTGGATTCAGGACAGAACAGAACCTGTGCTGTAACATCCTATAACTCAGTGGTTTCCCAAATTTTCTGTTCAAGGAGGTTATGGGACCACAGAGGAAAGAGACTGATGATGTATAGTGTGCTTAAGGAGAGTCATCTAGAGGGAAAACATTCTCTTGGGCTCTCACAGAGAGCAAACTGGTCAAGCAATGGCCATGACTCATCCAGAAGGCTGACACTGACCACAGTTCTACAAAGCACAGTACATGGTTTCAAAATAAATCCTGAGGGGATTTGACTGACCCTGGGAGATACAAAAGTTCCATGTTGTATTATATAGGTCTTGCCTTGACTTGCCTTTAACCACCCAGCAGAAAAGTTTCACCATGAGGCATGGTGAAAACATAAAACATAAAGCTAGATTGGCTAGATTGGTATGCTGAGCCATAAAAGGCTTAAATCAATAGCTTCCGACTTGCTGGTTCTACCAATAATCCATTGCGATTGTGGAATAGTGGACTATGTGTACAACTATTTCCTATTCGTTCAATGAGAAGAAATTTTTTGTGCCAACAATGATTAGAAAAATTATCATGTCTACATCCTGTGCTCTCTATAACTACTACAAGGAGAACAATATGCATTGTATAAGTTATTGGGAATGTACTACTTGTGTGTTTTTGAAAATGTCACATTGTTATTTCTTATTAAAAGAATAAAAAATTAAACTGTCCAGCTATACTGTCTTGCTCCATTGTGATCCTAGCTCCAAAACTACATACTCAGGGCCTATTTCTTTCCTATGACTTAGTCCCATTGGCTTTGATATCTCACCTTTCAGCAGGACCACTGCAAGGATGCTAACCAATGTAAACAGAATCAGGGTCGCTGCCAGGCAGAAGGATTTCCAAGGCTCATGATGAGGCAGTTGTGGGTCCTGTTGAGCTGTGAGGAATAGCAGAAAATGAAGAAGGGAGGGAGGGAGGGAGGAAGCGAGAGCGAGAGCAAGAGAGAGAGAGAGAGAGAGAGAGAGAGAGAGAGAGAGAGAGAGAGACTGGAATAATCACAACTGGGATTTGCATTCTGGGAAAAGAACAAGAGTCAGTACATACAACTCACAATAGTGTGAGCAGTGTGAGGGGAGTCACCCAATCTAAGATATCACTCTAGCAAAGAATGAGCTTAAGTCCTACCCTCCCTTTTTTTCCACAGAAAAATGTCCTTTATTTAGACTTTTGTGAAGTTAGTAATGGATGATGCTAGGTTGTCTAGCAAATGCTAGCAAACCTTAACCAGAGAGTATGTTCATCTCATGAGTGAGGTAGCTTGTTTGTTTTAGGCACTGGACCAAGTCCCAGTTTCACTTATCTCTAAAGTGCTAGGTCAGACAGTAGCCACAAGAATGGGTGATTATGTGTATCACATCACAGTGAGTATAAGCTATAAGCATCTTGGTGTTTTTTTTTTTTTTTTTTTTTTTTTTGAGACAGGGTCTCGCTATACAGTTCAGGTTGGCCTTGAGCTCACTTTTGTAGCTCAGGCTGGTCTTGAACTCACACTGATTCTCCTGCCTCAGGCTTCCAAGCAAAGGGATTACAGGTGTGTGCCACCACACCTGGCTGGGAGTATAAGCATCTTAAACTTTCTTCTCTCTTTTTGTGGTCAGGTCAATAAAAAGACCTTGGACCCAGCACATCTAACTGGGTAAAACCACTCCTACCTCTAGATTCCTGACTCACCTGGTTTCCTGGGCATGAATAGAGAGTTTTCTTCTGCTGGTGTAAGGCCGCGTTTGTCCTCTGGCCCACTGTGTCTACCTTCAGTCATGGTTGCAGCACATTCTCCTCTAAGCAGCTCACACCCCTCAAGATTTAAGTGAAGACACACCATTCTATGATAGGAAATGTCCACTCCCACCTAAACTGTCATATCTTTCCTTCCTGACTCAGCAAGGCCCCCAAGATCTTTAGATATGTTATCATCAATTCATGTCTTGGGGAGATGACACAGGTGTTTAGGGAAGTTATTTTGCCTGAAGATTTCTCCAGGAATTTCCTCTAAGTCAGTACCTTCTTCAGAATCAGTTCAGTGATCTTTCAGGTCTTTTCCCCTCTAGTTTTTGCTAACAATCGTTAGAAAACATACTGTATTTTGTTGGAGATGAATTGTGGTTAGAACAAATGACACATATTCTCTCAGAGTTCATGGTGAAACTTATTCACCATGCATTTATCTATTACCTTAAAGCTTATTTATTTGCTTTGCTGTGCTGCGGATCATACCTAGGGCTTCACGCGTGCTAGGCCAGGGCTCTATCACAGAGTCCCAGCTCCAGCCCTACCAATTAACCTTTAAATGTAGAGAGTTGGGAGTGGAGCTCACGGCGTAGCACTCACCCAGCACACACGTGGCTCTGGCTTCCATCCCCAGCACTGCAAAGGGTCAAGTGAAGAATACAGTGCAGCCAGGAGGAGAAGTGGGTGCAAGCTTGTGGCAAATCTTTTAGTGATCAACCAAATTCTCAGGAAACCTTCCGTACATTGGATCACTTTGTGTTCTTTTTTCTGATGTTTTCTTTATCTGTGATTCTCACCATTTTGGTCAGAATGTGTCTAGAGCTGTGTGTGTCTCTGTACATGCGCACCCCTCAGGATTTAGCTTACTAGGTATTCCCCGAGCCCTCAGGTTTATAGTTGATACTTTTTCATAATTTCTGGAGAATCCTCTGGATTTTTTCATCTCATAGCCACCATGTGTGTGTCGACTCCTCAGATTATTAAGCTCTATCTCCTCACCTGTCAAGTGAAAGCAATGACGGCGT
>PVJA010031415.1:0-24928 GCA_004027025.1 Myocastor coypus
AAAAAAAAAAAAAAAAAAAAAAAAAAAAAAAAAAAAAAAAAAAAAAAAAAAAAACATACAACAGCTTTCTAGCGCCAAAGTGAGATGCAATGTTTCTAGAGTCCAACGTGAAGGCAAGAACACTCTCTTCTAAGGTAGCTTTGCAGTCATGGTTGTCTTTTACCTGTTCCTTCGCAGGGCCTTTCCTCTGTGTATGTCTCTGTAAACTTCCTTTTGTAAGGACACCAGTCAGGCAAGGGTCTACTTTAATGAGCTCAGTTTAACTTAATTACCTGTCAGAAGTCCCTGTACCCAGACAGTCATGTTCCAAGCTACTGGGGATTCAGGGATTCACCATAGGAATCCTAGAGGACGCAATTTAGCCTCTAACAAGAGATTCATCTGGTTCATAGATTTTTAACAATAAATAATGTGTTTTTTTTCTGACGGAAGTTGCATAAATTCATAGTAAATCATTGAAAAAATAAAATCAAAATTCCTAGTAACTGTATAGGGTTAAGGTTGGCAGAAAGTCTCATCAAGATAGTTGTTGCCCTCAGTTCTTAAAAATATGTTATTATTATTTTATATTTTGGCACTTGACAAGTCAAATTGATGTAGCTATATTAAAATAAGATAACGTAAATGATGAGCTAAAAAAGCTGTATAAAAACAACTGATATCACCTGTCACTAATGAACCACCTGTGCTGTAGAGATACAGAGAATATAAATCCTGCTTAGTAGTTGATTTAAAAGGTAGGCTAAAAAAAAAAAAAAAGGTAGGCTATAATCTGGGAAGCATGAATAGGATGTTTTAAGAGTATTGATGTCTCAATGTTAAGTGGAATCTTGTGCACACAGCTATTACCTGATTCTTAATATCTTGTAGTACTAATTTTCATTTAAGAAAAAATCTATAGATTCTTGGACTTAAAATTTATTATATGATTTATTTATTTAGTCATTTAATTTTCTTCCAAAGAAATAATTCTGATAATATTTCTAACAATAAAGCATCTTAATGTTTCCTAAACTTATTTTAAACGAGAAAGCTCAATGTTTGTTGTCGAAAATTTTATAAGAAAGTTTTAGGGCTATAGGTATAGCTCAGTGGACTAAGTGCTTGCTGAGGTAAGCACAGGGTCCAGGGTTTGGTCCCTGGCACCACATGCCACACTGACCCTGCCCTCGAGCACAGTGAGCTAGCGATGTAGTCTGGGCACAGTGGTGTGCGCCAGCACTAGGGAAGCAGAAATCAGGAGGATCACTACCAATCTGTGCTGTGTAGTGAGACCTTGCACAAAAAAAAAGTTTCTTTTCACAGTAATTAGTTAAAATTTATTAGCTAGCATTTAACTTGTGATATTTATCTTTCTCCCTTTGATTTTTATACTGTTTTCAACCTATCAATTTATCATATTGTACTAAAGGTTTTGCATTTTGAAAAGTGGCATTTTTCTTTTCTTAAGTCACCTTATTCTGGTCCACCTATAAGGACTATACATACTTAATGTACAATGAGTCCTCAACTTGTGGATATACAAGTTATGAAATACGCAGTCCTCGCATTGCAAATGTTCATAGATGTGAACAAATCTCAGCAGTAGCTCCTGGGTCTGGTGGATGTTGTCACAGTGGTGCTGCTGTGTGCTCCCTGTACAGCACTTGAGCCTACAGTAGTACAGTGCTCAGGCAGAGCCAAGGACATCAGGAGTAAGCAGGAAAGCAATAGTGATACAGAGAGGACTTCTAGGAAGCAGAAAGCAATGTACGTTGTGTATTTGTGTTGAAGTGTGTTAGATTCGCTTCACTGGACTTATGAACAAATCAGATTTAGGAATGTTCTCCTGGAATGAAACTCGTTCCTCAGTTAGGGACTTACTATATCCAAATGAGCACTTTGAGAATAAATATAAACTTCTTGCCTTAAGTATATGAATTTATTTTTTATGGAGCCACAGGACTCATAGTAAAACGCCTGAATGTCATAAAGCATACTAAGTCAACATGCTTGTAATATTAACAAGGAAATGTTATGCTTAACAGAAAAGAAGTTTGACTGGAATGAGCCCAGAAAGCCTCCTGTGCCACTGAGGACTGATCACCCAGTCATGGGAATACAGAGTGGAAAAAATTTTATAAATACAAATGCAGCCGATGTCATCATGGGAGTGGCTAAGAAGCCAAAGCCAATTTATGTTGACAAAAGAACTGGAGACAAGCATGACCTTGAAACATCAGGACTACTTCCAAAGTACATACATAAAAAGGTGATATACTACTGAGAGACCTGAAATTCAAGTAATTTAACTGTGGTGTTCATAATGACTGCCTTTGTTACCATGAAGTTCACTCTCACTGGACAAATTATCTAGCTTGCCAACTCCCATTGCTCTGCAGTCCACATTTGGTCCAAGTGTACTAAGTGTACAAAGAATTTATAATGAATAATATCATATAGTTCAGGAGATGAGTGTGATCATTGTTTTTGTCTGTATCAGTTACCGATGTATTTAATAATTATGACCCACAATCTCTGAAAGAAGTTAGTTTTCAGTGTGGTGAAATTACCACTAAAAATATAGTTACTATTGTAAATCTGGAAAAAATTTAGTTCTCCTGGGTCCTTTATTTCTACCTGAAAAGATATTTATCAAATACCTATAACTTCTTTTTTATTTTATAAAGAGTATAAAATAGCATGAAGACAGAAAAATTACTAGTGATGCACAATTTCACTTAACAAAATAATATGAATTTCATAGTATTTGTTGTAATGTAGTCTTGTCTTCCAACCTTTTATTCATATTACCAAATATATTCATGTAAAATTGGTAGAAAAATGAAAAAGGAAAGAAATATATAAGATGCTGAGAAAAGAGAAAGGAGAAACAGTTGAAAAAGTAGACAGAACAAATTAAGCATTATCTGCTCCTTTCCATAGACCAGCAGAAAGCCACACTAGAGTTGTCCAAGCCATCTTGTTTATGTACATAGATATATCTCTTTCCCCCACTCCATCACCTAAATACTCATAATTTCATGGATGAACATTTACAGGAGTTTGAGTTTAATGGTATAGATATAGCATATCTTTGAAAATAAAGTTTACAAATGAAAGATAAATTCCATTTTTTATATTTATGAGGGATATAAATGCTTGAAATACAAAGGAAAGCACAAGTGAAAATTGTAAAGAATAATAAAATGTGTAAAAAAAAAAAAAAAAAAGGTTGGGCCAGCCAGATAGCTCAGCACACTAAAGTGCTTTAGCCAGGTGCAGGGACCAGGATTCAATCCCCAGCATGCCATTCCAGCCTGCCCCCAGGGCATACTGAGAGGTTGAATGAGACTGGGCATTACAGGTGACGCATACCTGTAATCCCAGCACTTGGGAGGCTGAAAACAGGAAGATCACTACAAGTACAATCTGTGTGATGAGAGCCTGTAGACTCTGAACTAAATATATTTATTTTTTTTAAAAAGGATAAAAGAAGGAACACAGGAAGGAAAAGAAAAGAAGGAAGAGTAGAGAGAGGAAGGGAAGGAGAGGAAGCAATAAGGGAGGAGACAAAGGAAAAGAAGGAGAAGGGGAGGGGGTTGCGGTAGTGATACATGAAGACCTTGCCATGAGGTACTGCAGGAATCTCCCATGCCAATCCTATGTCACTGAAACTCAGTACAGGAACATCAAGGTGGTTTACAGAGAGCACTGCTTATGCTCTGGACCACTCTTCTCATTGATCAGGCTGAGATCACCTTGGGAGAACTTCAGCAGGCATCTAGGAGTGAACAGCTCTCACTGATAAAATTACTTAAAGCTTCTCAGAATACTTCTTCATGTGTGGCCTTTGGAAGATGTTCATAATCCTAGTCTCATACAGGGAAAGTCGAATTTGACAGCAAGCAGAAAATGCACCAATGAATACTGAATCACTGCAGGTTTTGTTCACCCCTGAGATTTTTTCAATGTATTATGCCATTCTTAAGCACAATATGCCAAGTCTTTGTGAAGCTGAAGAGCTGTCATTATGAACATGAGTTGTGTTGGGTTGCCTTGAAGTGTTGCCCTCAGTGGTCGCTGAAGTAGCTTCACTTGGTCATCCCTGCACTAATTCCTTTGAATATTGTGCTCTCAAGAGTTATTTATATAAAGCTGTGCAAAAGAACGTTGTCTTTCTCAGCCACCATTGTACATTGTTCTGTCGACAAACATTCTCAAATACTGTGGGCAGAATGAGCATGGTGGAGTCCTGTATCTCTAGACAGTGACACCAGTGTGTTCAGTGATCTGAAAGAATTTCACTGTTTGTCCTTGTAAGCAGCCTAGGCACCTAAAAATTTATCTTGCACTTCCAAAAACAACCTCTGTGTCCCAAGGCAGTTTTCTCTGCAAGTTGAAATGCTTGGAATCATTTAAAGGTTTATTTTTCTAAAGCCTCTGGAGCATATGTCTTCTTTTATTTAACAAGCCCATGAGAAGGAAAATTCAAGATGGTGAAGAGATTTCAGGCAAAAGCTGAAACACGCAAAATATAGAAAGAAAAGCCAACTTTTAGGGGTAAAGGGCTGAGCTGCACAAAAAGAGGCACTGGAAATTTTACAAGAGAGACAGAGAGACAGAGACAGACAGAGAAACAGAGATAGAGACAGAGAGAAATAACCACAATAACAATACAGAAAGTTGTAGAGTTAATTAATAACTTCTCAAAAGGAAGAGACATCAGTGAATTTTGTCAGTGTTCGTAGTGTTTTAAGCAAAATGTATTGTTTTTCAGTCACTGAGTGCTATATGCATATAATATCACATTCAGGACATTCTTTTCCCCTGAAAAATCTTCACAGGATTATGGTGTCACACCTGAATACATACGTAAGCGAAATGAGGAAGTGAAGCAAGCCAAAGAGGCATATGATCATTATATCCAGGAAAACCTTAAGAAAGCAGCTATGAAAATGTTATCAGATGAAGAAAGAGATACTATTATACAGGTAAGTATACTGTGCTCTGTATCCCTATGAGACTCTATAGAACATCTCCAAAGGAAAAGCCTTCCCAGTCCACTGTCAACTGGATGATCCCAACTAATGCTTCCTTTTTGAAATCACAATCATCTCTTTTGGTTATAGCAACAAATTACACACAGCAAAACTGACTCTGGGAAGAGTGGAAAGCTGTAGTATTTCCATTCCTTACCTAACATGTTGATTCCAATGTGGTAAGTTTGTATTGTAAGAAAACCCACCTTCTCCTACAATAAATGTGTATAAAGAAGTTTAGAAAAATATGTTTATGTTCATTCACAACTCCTGAATTTGTAAAAAATAATATACATAAATGAGATCTTTTTCACTAGATGGAGCTCTAGAATAATTGAAATTATCTCTAAAACAACTGTTTTCTTGTCTCCTATAAAGAACTATCCAAATTTCTAAATAAAAAAGTATTAGGTTTTACATATGCTGTATCTTCTTTATTTCGAGACTCAAAAGACAGTTATACTGGGTTTTTAATGTAAGACTTTAGTTTGAAACATTTAAAATAATGGGAGATGCACACATGACTATTGTTTATCATCCTTCGTAGAGTATTTATTAAATGCTTACTTTTATACTTTCATAGTCATGCAGTTTCTTATAGAAGGAAAAATAGCTCTTTACTTTTCACTTTGAAAGCTTTCTTTTTATTTTTTTTTTTTTCTTGTTTCAAAACTTTTGTTTGTTTATTTATTTTTATGGCCGGCTCAGCCTGCCCTGAGGGCAGGGCTGGCTCAGCATGTGGTGCTGGGGATTGAACCACAGTGCCTGAAGCCGCCTAAGCTTTCCTAAGCTTTCCTAAGCAGGTGCTATAGACCACTAAGCCATCCTCCCAGGCCCTACTTTGAAAGCTTTCTGAAAAGCTATTTGTAATGATAGTAAAAAAGAGAAAAATTTGCCTTAATTTTTGTCAAAAATTAGATGCATGTACTATTAAAATTTTTTAGATATTATTGATGTTCTCATAATTACCAGTAAAAATATTAAATGCCTGTTTCATATATAGTTCTGTGCTAAGCCCAGAGTGTACTTGCAAAAGCATAAAATAAACATTCTTCTATAACAGGTGTGTTATGGTTTATGTCTAGTTGTCCCTCCAAAGCCTGATGCAGTCATGGGGCAGGGACTTCTACATATTGAGACTTGACTCGTGAGTCACTGAGATTATGTGATTTAGTACTGATCTAGAGTTTCAGACTTGATCCATGATCCCTGGGATTATGGTCTGAGTACTGCTGGGAATTATAGATGTGGCCTGAGGCAGACAGGCTAAGGCAGAGAGCCTGATGTAATTTAAAGAGAGACAGAGACAGACTAGAGCTGTTACTCTGATGCCCTGTTTGGTTGGCTGCCTCTGGCACCATTTTGTTGCTATTCCACCGCCATTAACTGGATGCTCTCTGCTCTGTTACACTCAGCCTTGGGCCAGCCAAACATGGACTGAAAGCACAAACTGTGAGCTAAATAAACTTTTCTTTCCTTCATTTTGAGTGTTGGGTATTTGTCCCAGCAACGAGTAAAAAGTAAGACAAGATGAGAGGTGATATACCTACAAATATGTGTATACAGAGTACAAGTGTTTTTGCAAGTTTCCAAGGCACTGGTCACCACTTTAGATGAACCTGAAAGTACAACGCGATAGGGTGTCTCAGACAAGTAGGAATGGTTAAAAGCAGAGGTGAGTGCTTTATTGACAACAGCATCCCAAGTCCAGCCTAAACCTGGAGATTTAGTAATCGAGTGCTGGAACAGAGAAAGGAAAACAGACAGAGTGCTGGGAGACACAGAAAAGGCCATCTACAAGGCTCCTGTGGGGACAGTGCTGGTCTTCAGTACACAATGTCATTCTAGTTTGGATTCTTCCACTTTTAGAAAGTACTATCTTTGTGAAAGCTGGACTTTAGACTTAAACAACCCTGAAATTCATGGGAAAGTAAGAACTTCCTTTGGAAGGTTTTTCCTTCCTTGTGCCATTTTGGCAATGAAGGATAAATCATCCTCAGCCTCTTCCTCTGGTCTTGGATGCAGCAATAGCCATCCTCCATCAGATGTCTTACTAGCTTGGAATATGGCTGTCATAGTAACAAGAAGAACAACAAAAAAGCTATCAGCTATCCTGTTGCCAGTCCCTGAGCCAGGCTTCTGTTTCTGGCTGAGAGTGTAGACAGTTCCATGGTCAATTGGTTGTATGGCCCTACATAAGCCTCATGGCTCATTCTTCCCAAAAGTAACAGTTTCATTATACTTGGAAGGGATTAGCTGGGCTAATTATTCCTCACTTTTCACTTTACATGTGAGGATGTAAAAGACAAGCATGCTAATGGACACATCTGTTCATTCCTCCATTCATTTACTTGTTGAAACTCTACTGTGTTCCAAGCTTTGTAGCCAGTTGAGGAAAACTGAAATGTCCAAAACAAATGCAGTCCTTATATCAACAAACTAGAAGTTTGTTTTACATTTTCCATTGGCCACAGAATTATCAAGTTACTGAATAGGGACTAAAACTCATATTTACCAATTGCCAGGCTGGGGTTTTCCCAGCATGCATCATACACACACGCATGCATAGGGAGTAAGAAGGAGAATTTCTGTGAATTGGGGCTCCAGTGTAAAATAAAAGGCATAGTCAGCAGGGATGTAGGAGCTTATTTACTCCAGGGAAGCAAGGCCAGGGAACCAACAAGGACTATGGAGGGACCTCGAGAACCGAGGACAGGGAAAATCCACCACCGCTTAGGATTAAAGAGGGGAGGGACAAAAAAATGTCCTGTGGGAGCTGGACCCTGGAAGAGGAGCTACCTGACAGTTGTCACAGTCATACAGGAGTGTAGCCAGAGCCAACTCCAGGAAGTGGCAAGGGGAAGAAGGAAGGAGCTCCCCAGCCTCTGTTCTGTCCCACCACTTCCGCTGTTGGCTTACCTCAGGCAGAACTAATGGGCACAAAAAGCAGGGGAACAACACCCACAAGGATCTGTGCCTGTCCCCCACCTCATCACTGAGCGAGGCAAGAAGACAGCGCCGCTTTGTGAGGAGGCAGCAGGCAAAAACGGGGCGTGCAACTGAGAGCATTTCTCTCGTTTTTCTCTCTTTGAAATTTCCCCCAAATTAGCCATCTTATTTCAGCATTAAGATACAAAAGACAAAAATTAAATAATAAAAATGAGGGAAAGGGACAGGGGAGTTAGTGGTAGAGCGTTTGCTTGCCGTGTTTGGCTCTGAGCGCAATCCCCACCCAGCACTACAGAAAGAAAAAGAAAAGAAAAGAAAAAGAGGAAAATAGAAGGAAGGAAGGAAGGAAGGAAGGAAGGAAGGAAGGAAGGAAGGAAAAAAGAGTGGAGGAAGAAAAGTATGGAAAAAATGAAAAGAAAAATTGGTATAACTGCAATGGATAAAAGACTTTCTTCAGATTAAAAAGTTTAAAAACACACCAAGGAGGCTACTTCAACATAATGTGACATACTAGTTAGATTTAGTTTTCATCCCTAGCTGTTGACTTTACTGAGATTTTATTGTACACACTAGAAGATAAAAAGCCTTTAAAAGGCAATTCAAAGAAAAAGCATTGCTGCTATGACTGCAGGTATATGGAAATATACCCAACTAGCTCTGAAAAGCCTTTGATACTTGAAAGTGTATAAATATGTTTCCTCTTTGCAGTAGGCACTCCTATGAAGCACTGTGCAAGTATGTTTTACATTTCATAATGAAAGAACATGAAGAATAGAGGGGTTTTTTGAGGAATTATTTTTATACTGCATATCATGGGGTATTAAAACCTACATTGACCCATCTTCCTCTTTTCAAAACTTAACCAGAGTGCTATTCTTTCTATATTTTCCATTTCCCAGGTCTTTGATATAAAATCACTCACCAAGGGGTCCAAATCTGTGGCCCTTTTCCCCCGACCAGCTTCTTCTATTCAGTGTGCCCTATCCTACCATTGCTTTTATCTAAGCAGGAAATTAAATCTTTGAAATGTTATTGCCCCCAATAAGTTTCCAAAGGATCAAATTTGTATGATGAGTCTTATTATGAAAGCACTGTTTCATATGATAGTTTTAATCATCTTTTAAACCTAATGATATAGCAAGGGTTTCAAAGACCAAGTTTTCCAGGGAGTATTTCAAGCTATATTGTCTGTTCTTAGTTTTTCCTTTTGTGTCAGCAAAATGACCTGAGAAACTATAATGAATAACAAAAAGTATTGATTGCTAAAATTTCTCCGATGAACTCAATTGTAATTTAAGGTTCCTTTGTCATTGGAGCCTCTAGTGCACTGTGATAAGGAACAGCTGACCAGGCAGAGGTGGAAATCACTTTTGTTGCTCCTACAAGACATCTACTCTTAAATTTATTGATTTTCAAGACTGTAAAACATTAGCTACATTGTTGAATTAGTATGTGTGCTACATGTAATCACATTCCAACTTCCAGAATATATTAAGGAAAATGTAAATCCCTGGACTCCATGGAGGCTGATTTGTACTTTCAAATATACTGAAAAGATATATAAAACATCAACTTTTATAAAATTGAACTCTGGCATTTTTAGAATCCCATTTTGTCAGGTATAAGAAAGTATAGCCATGTAACTCTTTGATGTTATTTGTCTACTGAAGATGAGAATAAAAAGGGAAATTAAATTTAAATGTTTTATTGGGAATAATTTCTGTCCAAAAAATATTTTTATCAGGAGCTGTCAATGCTCAGTTGTTGATTTTACCAAAGCATTTGCTATGAACTTAGTTCTATAGTATTTATAACTACATCTTTGTATTTGATGATAAAAACAAATACATTGACATTATGTTACTGTCATGAGGCAGGGACTTCTAGAGTTTGATATTAAGTCATGATCCTCTGGGATTATAGGTGATCCAAGGCTGGGATCATGGGTCTGAGCACTGCTGGGGTGATAGGTATGGCCTGAGGCAGAAAACCTGAATGTAGTATAAGACAAAGAGACAGACTCGCTCTCTGTTGCCATTGTTGCTGTTCTTCCGCCGTACACGGCTGCTCTCTGCCATGTGCCAGTCTGCCTTGGAGCCAGCCAAGTATGGACTGAAACCTCCAGTAACTTCTAACTGAATAAACCTTTTATTCCTTCATTTTGGGTGACAGGTATTTGTTCCAACAATGAGAGAAGAGTAACTGAGACAGGCAGCCAATAAATACTCTCTGAGGAAATAACAGACAATCAAGGACTGCCTCTGTACAATATTTTTGTTACTGCAGCCAAATGCTTGATATTTCATTTTTACAGCGGCCTTTTTATCAATGTTCTTTTTTATTATTGTTATAGCCAGCTAAGGGGGTGGGGTTGGCACAGCATGTGGCACTGGAATAGAACCGTGGTCCCTGTGGTTGCTTGCAGGCATTTTAGACTTCTGAGCCATCTCACTGGCCTATCAGTGTTCTTTTTTTCTTTATATTTTTTTGTTATCAGTACAGCTTCCTTATGACTTACTTCACTTTTGCGATTTACTTTAGCACTTCCACTTTCTTCGCCATTTGCAGGGGCTGAAGAAGAACTGGGAAGAGGTGCACAAAGAGTTCCAGTCCCTCTCAGTCTTCATAGACTCTCTACCCAAGGAAGTCCGCAAGCAGAAGCTGGAAGTAGCCATGAAACAGCTGGAACATGACATTGATATCATCGAAAAGCACAAAATTATTTATATTGCCAATAAGAAATAGTGGGTTTTTAAGGGATAGTAATTTAGTATTGGAAAATACATTAAACCAAAAATTTTCAAAGATGATAATTCTAAGAGGAGCATAGAAATAATCTTACAGAAAATATTTAAAATATAATTAAATCATTTGCTTATGTAAAAGAATAGTGTTATGCTTTTCACATATAAAACCATTAAAATTTAAGACTCTATGTTTCAACCCTATAATGTAATTCATTCTTACTGTGTACTTGTTTCACAAAAGCATTCATTTCTGGGCCCTGAAAAATAGTCAGCACCCAGAACTTTAGTTGTTTTTCTTCACTGCATGGTACAAGAGTGTCTTAGTTACCTTTTACTCATTGCTGTGACAAGTACCCGACACCCAAAATGAAGGAAGGAAAGGTTTATTTAGCTCACAGTTTGTGGACATTTCAGTCCATATATGGTTGGCCCAAGGCTGAGTGTAACAGAGCAGAGAGCATCCAGTTCATGGTGGTGGAACAGCAACAAAATGGTGGCAGACACAGCCAATCAATCAGGAGAGCAGAGCAACAGCGCAAGTCTATCTCTCTGTCTCTCTTTTTAAATTACATCAGGCTCTCTGCCTTAGCCTACCTACCTTAGGCTACACCCATAATCCCAGAAGTACTTAAAACACATAATCCCAGGGATCGTGGATCAAGTCTCAAACTCTAGATCAGTACTAAATCACATAATCCCAATGACTCACGAGTCAAGTCTTAATCTATAGAAGTCCCTGCCCCATGACTGCATGAGGCTTTTGGGAGACAACTAGACATAAACCATAACAAAGAGAAGCCACAAAAATGCTAGGCATTCTGAATTGGGAGTGAGAGTGTATGCCCTCTTGCTACTCTGAAATGTTTCCTAATGATTTTTTTCCAACTGCCCAAATTTAAAAGATATATAATCTCAGGTAGCATTGTGTCACTTGCAGTTGTTGCCAACTATAGATACTTTAAGTATGCATAATCTTCTATATGATGGAGAGCATATATTTAAAGGAAAAAAATTAGGACAGGTTACAAAATCAAGAAGGTACATTGTAAAAGGCAAAGTTTAAGTTTATTAAATACAAAGATTTTTTTTAAAACTTTGATATTCTGCTTTATTTCATAATTTACTATGCATGTTTCACCAAATTCAGTTATTTTTTAATCTATTTATCTATTTTGTGAACCCAAAAGTTTCTTTTTAAGAGATTGTGTGATTTATTAAGCACTGTTTCTGTCAGTACAGCTATCACCAACTCAAAATGAGAACAAATCTGTGCATACCTTAAAAAAAATTCTTTGATGAAATATTAAGTTTGAAGAATTCAGTGAGATATGAAATTATTAAACATCAAAAAATATAACCATTTTTATTACCTAAGCAGTTCTTATCTTCTCAACAACATAGAAGAAAATGATAATCTTTTCAAAGTTCTTTGTAAATACAGAATCTGAGATCATCACTGAAAAAAATAGCGAATTAAAGAAAAATGTTTATACAGTTATTTTTGAAAATTCATTTAAAATCCTTTTTGTACCTTCTTATGAGATGTAATATGCATGTGCCTTATTCCTGTTAACTTAGTGAAGAAATAAAGAATAGTATGTGTTAAGTACAAAGGATGGTGCATGATAAGTTCTGTTATACAAAATGTAATTTAGGATAGGTTGACAGCTGCAGCCATAAACCATTACGTAACCCAATAGAAACTCATTCATGTTTACATCGCATGTATGGTACTGTACTATGCTGTGAACAGGTCAACAGAAACACTCTCCTTAGTTTCTCAAAGATTACACTTGCGGAGTGAATAGTTGCATCCTATCTGAAGCTGGGTAGTGCTATGTGCAGGCCAAAACTAGAAATGCTGCCTGTCATTCCCACTTACATTCTCTTGGTAAACAACTGTAGCTGGTTTAAAAGACTCACCTCAGATCCTAACTGCATGACAAATTAAACGAAAATTGCATCACTGTCTCATAGGAATTTGGGTGGAGTGTATTGTTCAGTCCAATCACCAGGGGACTCAGTCCCTTTCCTGCTAATAGCTGTCCTGGTACAGCCAGTCTCCTTGGTGCAATGCAGGATAAAGTGTATAGGTTAGTATTTTCTTTGTGAAGTGATTATAATAAATACTTTTCTTGAACATTTTGGAATCAAGAGCATTGTGAAAATATTCTGATTCTAATACCTTATAGATGTTGTGCTTTGGAGTCATGAGTGGGAGTGGCCTTGAGTGTTGAAATGATAACCTTGTGCTCTTAACGGGTGCTTTTTCTCGTTTTCCGTAAATATTCACTGAGTGTTATGAGCTGAATCTAGATGTCCCTCCCAAGCCTCATGCATTCATAAGTGGGAATTTCCAAAACCAGCAGGATCAAGTGTGTGTAATGCTGGGATCAAGGGAATGTGATTACTAAATCAGTCCACTGATTGGGTTGGCATAGTTCTGGTTGTGACAGCTACCCACCCTAAGGGCAGAAGGTGGGAACCATAGATAGCATATAAAAGAACAGAAATTGCTGATCACTTGCTTGCTCTGCTGCTTCCTGCCCACCATGAACTGTTTCTCCTCTCGATGCCCCTGTTCCATGCCACTGCCTTGGAGCCAGCCAACTTTGAACTGAAACCTCTAAAAACTGTGAGCTACATAAGCCTTCCCTCCTTTCACTTTGGGTCTCAGGTATTTTATCTCAGCAATGAGAAATGTAAATAAGACACCAAGAAACCCAGACTTTCCTCCATGATATGGCATTGTACTTACAATGAACTTGAGCCTTTTCTCCAATATTCTTCCTTGTTCTTGGGAGGACCTTCCCTACCATGGACCCTAGCCTTGTATAGCTTTGGTTCAATCTCCCTCCATTTTCTCACACACATTTCTAGTCATCAGATGAGTCAAGACAGGCATAGATATCTTACTTAGGAAGTTGGCCAGTACTGATCAGATTCTCTCTTGAGATTCTGAATTAAGAGACATAGAGAATGCATTCTTTTGGGCACAGATACTTTAGCCTAAAAGACCACATTTTGTTACTGAAATTGATTGCAATTCCTGTTGCAAAGAGCTCTGACTATAAGGATAAGCATTTGGTGTCACCTGGCCTTTTGCTATGATCTCTTCAGCCATAGTTCTTGAAACCCTGCCCTTTTTCTACCCTCTATAACAGGGGTTATCACAATATTGATGCTCTAGTAACCACCTAGATCTGACTACATGGTTCCTTCTGCCCAGAAAGCTATCATATTCTCAATTTCCTCCTGAAAATCTGTTTGGCAATTTCCTAGTATTAAAGAGTCAGTTTACAGTTTATACCGTGAAATCTTTCTTTGATTCCTCATGGTCCAGCTTCCTATTGTAACACTGACCATACACTGATCTGAATATTTGGCCATTTTCTGTAAAGTCACAAACTTCTGGGGAAAGGGACTGTGTATCCTTTCATTTGCCTTCCTAAGAATCATTGACATAGCTGGTCTATAAAAGACACTCAAAAAACGTCATTGAATAAATGCACGAATTATATCCAAACATATTTTAGTGACCCACTGATATTAGTCTCATGACATAAAGTAGACTGTGAGGGATGTTTCTCTATTATTGAACAATCCACACCAAACAGCTGGCACACAGCGCAGTCTGGAGGAAACAACCTCATGCAGTGCTGAAGAACTCAGGTGCTGAAGTCAGCAGACTAAGTTCACAGCCCAGTCCAGCCACAGCCAATGAAAATCTTCTAAGCTATGGTTTCCATATCTGTAAGATGTGGTTGATAGCCCATTCAAAAGCTTTGTAGAATCAGGATGAGAATGAATGAAACAGTGTATACTTAGCAGTTAAAATAGTTCCCAGCATGTGGAAAGAAAACTTATTGCTAAGGATGTTTAGTAGGAATCCTCTCTCAATTCTCTCATACTTTGGTCCACTGTTACACTGTCAACAGAACTGGCTGGGTCAATAAAATCTTCCTGCAGGAAAGGATGTGATTGAAGGATTTATAAACCTTACCCTAGGTTACCCATCTTGATTAATCTCCTAAGTGGCGCATGCAGAGGATTACAAATATATTTGTAACTTCTATCTGTAGCATCTGGCCGAATGTCTTAGTTACTTTTTAACTCGTTGTGGGACAAATATCTGACAATCAAAATGAAGGAAGGAAATGAAGGAAGTTCACAGTTACTGGAGGTTTCGTCCATACTCAGCTGACTCCAAGGCAGAGAGGACCATGGCAGAGAGCAGCAGTTCATGGCAGCGGAACAGCAACAACATGGTGACAGAGGCAACTGAACAGGCAGATCACTATGAGTCGGATCTAGTAGGGAGATCCTGAACACCTTGTAGACTCTTCCCCTCCCCGCAAAGAAAGAAGTAACTTTAAAGTAAATTTTGAGCAATACCTGAAACTGAATATAAGAAACAAGGAAAAAAGTTGTCATTTTTATTTAAAACATACACATGTTCATGTATAAACACATATGTTAACTTAGTGAAATACCAGGCTTGCAATAAAACATTCTTTAGAAATAACAAAAAAAAAGCAATAAAAAAATCAAATGTTAGCAAGAACGGTATTTTGTAATACTGTCATTTCTGTATATTGTTAAGTGAACTAGAAATTAATAAAAATATATTTCATGATATACAAACAATAAAGCAGAAATAAGTACTAATAAAATACAGGGAAGTAGCCAGAGAGTTCAGAAGAAAACCAGGAAACCAAAAACAATTTGAGAAAGACAACCTCTTCCTTAAAGCAGATCCTTGACAATGGAAATAAAATTCTCAGCAGCCTAGCAAAAACTTTCCCTTGCTTTGGGAAGATAAGCTCAATGTCTACACTGGAGACCCTGCCTGTTTTATGTTTGCAGGCTTAGGTCTTTTGTTGAAATCCTTTGATAAATGGTAGATGATTGATAGATAGATAGATAGATAGATAGATAGATAGATAGATAGATTGATTTAGTAATGCTATTAGCCAATAATACCACATTAGCCTATAAATCAATGTGCTAATAAATATAGTTGAAATCAATACATTTTGAGTACCACATTGAAAGAAATATTTCCATAGATCAAAGACATTTTTCAGCGGAGAAAGAAGCCAATTCTTGTTAATATCATAATTAATTCTCAAGAAGATCATCTAATTTCTCCCATTCCCAAGTTCTTAAACAACAATAGAAAGTGATTTATTGCTCAACACCAATTACTACAAATAAGAAACCTGTGGATAAGGGACAAAAAGAGTAATAAATTCATTGGTGGATACTTTCTGCTTAAAAAAGAACTCAGGGCTGGGGATGTAGCTCAGCGGTAGAGTGTTTGCCTCGCATGTGCAGGCCTTCATCTCTATCACCAATACCACAAAAATGAAGTTTGACTATGAGAGCAAGGTGTGCTTCATGGAAGTTCACCTAGTTTCCTCATCTGCAAAACAAAGAAACTAGGTTTTGTCCAACCCTCCTTTGAGTCCTAGCTGTCCATAGCTATAAAACTAAACCATATGACTATTTTCAGCTTAAGCTGAAAACAAAAGTTTGTCCTCCAAATGAATGAGAATGCTGCAAAGCTTTCATTAAATTCTGAGCCAGTGATTTGCACTTACCAACCCCAAACTTCATCTAACATACTAGGAAGAACATTAGGTAAAGAAAAATTGTCACTGATTTTTTATGTCTTTTTAGAGGAAAGCTTACTTAATGAGAGTTCTTTGAGTTTTTGAGCCACAAGGTGTTCCTCACACTACAAATTTTAAATCTCACTAAGAAGCTTATGTTTAAAAAAAAAAAAAGCCGATGAGGACTGGTGGGATAGTTTGGCAATTTAAAGCTCCTGCTTAGGCAAGCTTAGGCAAATGTGCAGGGGCCATGACTCAGTCCCTAGCACCACATGTTGTGCCAGCCCTGCCCCCAGGCTGAGCTGAGGCAGCCACCAAAAAAAAAAAAAAAACTATGACCTTTTATCCAGAAAGAGTGTTTCCAATTATAGAAAAATATTCTCTGTGATCATGCCACAGCCTGTGCACTCAGGACATCTGAGGCCAGAAACCACAGAGCCACGTCTTCCTAATACAAAATTGTTGAGTGAGGTCAGAAGTGATAGCAGTTTTTCTCTTCACAAACAATGCACCTGATGACAAAGAAGGAAAATTAGCAACTGGGTACGTGAATGCCAAACATGCCTGCAAACTGTCAGAGATGCTTTCACCATATGTTTTGCCATAAAAGTTCCTGTGCATATTACTTTTTTAAACTGCACCTGCAATATGGTCTTTAGAGGCAGAGTCTTTTATTCTAAAGAATGCTGCCTGCATAGGAAATGATATGGGATAGGTGATAGATATTCTTGTTACAAGTTCCTTAAATTAGTGTGGCCTTTGAAGCAAGAACATGTACTTACTTAAATGAACCTGCTACTGTGGAAAACATCTGCAGAACTCTTTGGTAATAAATAGTACTCATGGTCCCCCTCAAACTCTGTCACCACATTCTCCTTTTCTGTGATCACCAAAATTATCATTTTAATATATCTTTTCAGCACTACTTTCTAAAAGCAAATGTACATATATACTTTTTGCATAGGTATATAAATATGTATTCTATATTTTCACTTTTGTTTTAATTCTATTAAGATCATACAGTAACATTTGTCTTTTTCAGTTAGTAATATTGTGGAGCTTATTTTTGGCAACATATAATCTTTATTTGTTTTTATAGATATGTAGCTCTGAATCACATAGATATATATTTTACCACTTCCTTATTAATGGATATTTAAGTTCTATGTTTGAATTGTTATGATATTTACAGTTAAAAAGAATGCTACAGGAGTGAACTTAAAAATATATTTCATATATTTGGATATATTTATAGAATATTATTACCAGGAAAGAAAGAATTAAATCAACATATGTCAATTATAACTTTATCAGGAGCTATTTTTTGTCTATGCAATTCCTATGTGACATATACACATGCTCCAAAAATTATAATTCACCCAAAGAGGAGTGGGGAATGTAAGTTTCCCTCATGTGCTTTTGTTCCTACAGCTAATGAATCTCTTCCCAGAGGCCGTCACCATGACTAACTTTTTTTGTACATATCTCCAAGTTATATTCTATGCATATGGTTATTTGCAATATAAAAATAACCATATATGTATCAATAAACCAGTTACTCTTAGACAGATACTTGGTTGTCTTCTCTCATGGTTTATCATGATGGGACCACACTTAACCAAAAGAGGCATCATGTATCATCATATATAGAGATGTTAACGTTAGGAATGGATATTTTGTTATGTTTGTGTTGTTGTTGTTATGTTGCTTAACTTAGACAAGTGGTTGCCATTGTGTTGTTTCACCTAGATATGGTCTCACACTCACACCTATAATCCTAACCTTCAGTAGGTTGAGGTTGAAGTCACAGGTTCAAGACCAGCATGCTACATAGTAAGATTCTGTCTTTTAAAAAAAAAGACACTGAAGGGAGACTAAAAGGGGAAGTTAAGGGGAGAGAGGACAAAAAGAATGGGAAAGCAATTGCTTCGTTAGTTTTCTCTGTGTCTCTGTTTCTCTCGATGGTGGAAAGGCCATAAATAAGGCACCCTATCTTACCTGAACCACATTTTTAAATTTTCTTCTCAGAAGTCCTTCCAACTATCTGAAATCTACTTTCAGAGTCCTTTTGTATATACATGGATGGGGGTGAGGAGCTATTAAATTGATTGCTTCCAGTGCTTTGTGTTTGCCTCTTTCTTGATTGTCTTTTCCAGTACTTGGAGGCGACTCATCTCTTAACTTACACATAAAAGAACCTACCCTCTTACATCCACCTTTCCATGCAAACTTTAAATTTCTTGCTTCAGTCATCCTCTTTCTGTTGAAATCGATCAAGTGTGTGTAGGTGGGACTGGGCTTCCCCGCGTGGAGCAGAAAGCTACCTCAGTGCTGAGAAAAACATCCTGTTGAGAAAAACACCCTGTCTGGTTCAGGCCAGCTATTGGTTGCTGGGTAGCCTTGTGACATTGGATGCAAACTTTATGAAAGTATAAGGATCGTTTCTGTGTGCGTTGAGATAGTGTTGCCCATCAGGCAGACTGACAACCACCTTGCCCAACTCTTCATCTTGTCTATCTTTCTGATTCCTACCGCCCGTGTCTTCCCCGGGGGTTGAACCATTCACAGTAAGATCAACGGATGCCTACATCTTTCCTATTATTTTGGTAGGTCGTTTACCTGGCACAATATTCTGCTTATTCAACCAGTTCCCCTGAAAGAGGAAGAAGACATGTGGCTTCCTCTCTATGACAGCATAACTGACACTTTTACTAAATGTTTCATCCCAAATAACAAGGGTTAACAGGTTTCTGGTCTACTCAACAGTCTTGCCTATCACCTAAAAGTCTGCTCATCCTGCAACTTAATATTATGAGGACTTCAATCTTTGTAAGACAAAGAAATGTTACCAAGTCTTATCTTTCTCAGAATTCAGTTTCAATGATGTGGCTGTTATATCTTTTAAGGGGATATAATAACCCGGATTTGCTATCGTGTGCTCTAGTTAATCAAGACAAAATTAACTGTCCAATTCAAAGTTTCTTTCAAGACAGCAAAACAAAAAAGAGGGACCTAGCAGCTGTCTACTTTCCTCCCATTCCCTGCTTTTCTGAGGCCAACACAGAGGATAAATCTTAATCTTGTGCAATTCCCACCCATGAGCTGTGCTGTGTTGGACTAATATAAGTTTCTTTTATCTGTATTGGCTTGGAGAAGACAGTATATTTTTTCCTGGGCAAGTGTGATGGCTCTCCACAGCCCGCAGGCCTTGGCTTTAGGCCAGTGCACTCTAGAGGCCACATGTGGCTTAGTCTGGACAAATACTTTGAAACAAATTCCCTGGCTTTTCTTCAGAATTATCTAGATGACAGGCAGCTGCCACCCACATAGTGAGATGATGTCCAGCACTGGCTAGCACAAGTGCCTGTGGTACTAGATGGTATAAACAGTGAGATGGGAGCTGGGGAGATGGCTCCGAGGCACAAGTGCCTGCTGGGCAAGTGCAAGGTCGTGAGTTTGAACCCCAGTCCCACCAAAAAAAAAACAGTGAGATGGGTGAGCCAGGCCTCAAATTACTGTCTTAGAATTTGCGTGACCATCTTACTGTGCCATTAAACTGCAGAGCATGTGGGTATACACCCAAATTGCTCTGTCACACACTCTTTAAGGAATTGAAAAGCTATACGAAATCCTAAAAGACTTCATCCTCTAAATGTACTCTGTAACACAAAAACTAAAATGGAAAAATGGGCCAAGATTCTAAACCTTCAATTTTCTACTAATTTCAATATTAGCCAAACAATTTAATGACAGTGACCATTATTATAACCTTTTCAGAAGTTAAAGAAGGAAAATTTCTCAAAAAAAAAAAATGTAACTCAAGTACATTAGTTCAATCAGAATGATCCCCTTTGAAGAAGATGTATTATTCTACCATCATCCTGTCTTATGTTCCTATACCTGGTATGGATTCATGCTACGAAATTGCCATTTTTTAAAGAACTTAGGTACTTTTTATGTAAATAGAATCAAGTTGTGAGTTTTCCAACATTTATTGTAATCCATGATATGGGGCCAGTGTGATAGCTCAGCAGCTTAAGTGCCTGTCTGCCAAGCACAAGATCCTAAGTTTAATGTCTGGTACAAAAAAAAAAAACCAAAAACCTCAATATGCTCACTGAGGCTAGCTTTCTTAAAATAGATTTTTAACTACTATTAAATTATTAGAGATTTTAAAAATTGTATTAGAATGTAAGTATTCTAGGCAGATTATTCAACTACTTAACTGAAAACTACTTATAAAATTTATTAATATTTTGAGGATCTGATAGAACTTTATTTCTGCTCCACTGTATCATAATCACTGAACTTCTTTCAATATGTTCTAAGAGATCATACTTTGTCTATTCATCTTTTTACATACTTACATATCATTAAATCTAACATATCAACAGTGTAAAACATCACTTTCTTACCTTGAAAGGAAAAATACTTTTAACAAACTGTCATGAGAATTTATCTTTTAGTATATTTGCACTATGTCTGTTGAAAGAACTCTTTTTGACTTAGAACATTTTATTATGTATTTTCTTTTCTTTTAATGTATTTAGTAGAGGGTCTACAGGATCTCACTACATATATCAGACACGTATTGGTTCTCCTGTTTTCAGGCTCCCAAGAACTGGGATTATAGGCATGCACCACCACACCCAGTCCCAGTTGCTGTCTCAGGGCACCCCAGGGCCATGGCCAGCACAACACACTGGAACCATGGCCATGTGCCCTGCTGAAGCAGGCGCTTTAGTATACTGAGCTATCTGGCCAGCTCTCATGTATTTTCTTTATTCTTTTCTTTCTTTCTTTCTTTCTTTCTTTCTTTCTTTCTTTCTTTCTTTCTTCCTCTCATCTTTTTGAGACAGGGTCTTACTATGCAGTTCAGGACGGCCTTAAGCTCACTTCTGTAGCCCAGGCTGTTTTCAAACTCACACCAGTCCTTCTGCCTCAGCCTCCCAAGTGCTAGGATTATAGGCATGTGACACCATATCCAGCTCCTGTATTTTCTTTTAAAGAAACATAAAACTATTTGTTGACCACTGCTCACCATTACTTATAATAAAGCAAACAATATAAATTAAGATAACATTCTGACTACTATGAAGTTGCTTTCCTGGTTTCTGCTGAAAACAGTAGCCCAAATACTGAAAAGACTGAGCCTACATGTGAGGAACAAGTTGGGGTCAAGAAAACATGCAAGTCAATAATTTGGATTACAAGTTTGTTCCCGCATTTATTTTAGCAGGTTCTGCATTATGAGCACCTCCTGCCAGTTAGTAGTTCCATGAGCCAAGTCTTAGACATCTGTGAATCTTAACTTTTTTTTTTTTTTTTTTTTGTCTTTTTGAGACAGGGCCTCGCTATGCAGTTCAGGCTGGCCTTGAGCTCACTTTCGTAGCCCAGGCTGGTCTCGAACTCGCACCGATCCTCCTGCCTCAGCCTCCCAAGTGCTGGGATTACAGGCGTGCGCCACCACTCCCGGCTGAATGCTAACTTTTGAGTACAGATTTCAATTTGCTGTAAATAGATCATGAGGAATCTTTAATGTTCCCTTAACAACTCTTCCTTTGCAAATTCAAACAAAGTAGATTTTTACTTGCTACCATATTTGGGTGGGACAGTTGTTGGTAGAGATAAGAATTTTCCCTTTCAGGACCTGTGCAAGTAAGCTGCTGTGTTTTTGTGACTAAAGACATAGATATGGATTCTGATATGGCTGCTTTGCTAATACTCACTTTCCACTGTGCAACTAACCACAGAATCATGTATTTAACTTAAAGGTTACAGCTTCTGGAAAACTGTCTCGTTAACTGGAAGGGATTTGTTTCTTATGTTGCTCAGAATGATGGTATCTCAAATGAGATTATCAGCCAGAGTGTTTGTTTTGGTGAGTGTTAAAAACAAAACAAAACAAAACCATTCATATAAGTATTTTATTTATACACATATGAGCAAAAAATTCAGAATGGTCCTTAACCATGACAGCTAAACATGAGTTCTGATTGACTTTGACTATGGACAGTTCTCCCCAACATTTAGAAAAGCAGAGGAAATATATCTGACTACCAAAGGGTCTTCTCTGACAAAAGAAGCAACTACAAAAGCTTTATTTGTTCACAGCAACCAATGTTACAGATGCAAAACAAACAAAACCCAACAGCTCCCCCAAATACTACTTTTAAAAACGACATATTATATTTGATTTTCATAGAACGCTATTTATTTTTCTCACTAGTAAATCCAAGTCAAGACCCATCTTCTACACGCATATATATAACATATATATATATATCATCTTTTTTCTTTACCAGCTTTTTGAGAATTAAGAACAACTTCAATTAGCTCTGTACAATCTAAGTTTTTGTCAGTGTCTGGAAATCCCTTCCACTTCAAAAAATACTCCCTTACCCAGTCATTACAAGTCAGTGCAGTACTTTTTCTGCCACAAATTCTTCAGGCTCTGGTTCTCCAACTTTTTACTTTTTCAGTTTGTTTCTTTCCCATATTTCGCAATGTAGTTTTATTGAGGACATGCTTTATTGCAGACTTGAAAAGCAATAAATTCGCCACCCTGGACGGCGAGTCGTTGGTCCGCAGCATCTCACCTGTGTGCCTGCAGCTCCACTCGCCTCCAAGAGCTCACATAGTGTTGTGTCCTTTAAAAGGTTAGCACTAAGTTATCTTAAAATGTCTTTTCTTAACAATGGACTCATTGTTCTCACTTTTTACTTAGAATTTTCAGATTTCCACACTTTAACATATTTTCTGTTCTACCAGAAGTACTGGTGATACAACTTGTCATACAAACGTGTTTCAGCATCTCTGACATTTTACTGTCAACTGCTGGCTCTGCTTTTCTCTGTATTTTGATCATTAGTTATTTCCTCCTATGCCAACCCCTTCCTCCAGCTGATATCAAACTCTGCAACGCTGCTCCATTTCCACAACATTACATAAGAATTTTTCACTGCAAGATAAAAGCCAAGGATGGACAAAATTCAGTTAGCATACCAATGACCACACGTGCTCGTGTTCACCTACTGTCATCTACATGATAACTGTGACCTGGTTGTTAGTGACTGTGACACAAGATCAGTTGTCAAGTAAACTGATTTCAAAGATGGTCAAATTTTTAAAAATGTGCATTTTAGGGGAAATAGAATGTGGTACTTTCCTGGCAAAGCATCCCACTGCTCCATCCATGTTGCCTTCTCCTTTAAATCCTGGCTCGAGTCCAGCTCGCTGTGGAAGCCTTTCATAATTATAACCCTATTTGATGCTTCATCCTGTGCTTGGCACCGTGGTTTCCACTGATGGGGTGGTATGTTACATATGCTCCTTCCTTCAGAACATATCTTTGTGAAGCTGGCTGTGAGACTCCTCTGATACCATTTAGCAGGATTTTCAGCTGAGAGCTGACATAACTGCCCTCCTGGGGAGTTAGGGCTCCATGGAAAAACAGTGGGCATCAAAGTGCTCCTTTTGATGGCTTGTTTACTAACCTTATGGTTTGTTGGATATGCAAACTTGATGAAGGGAAACACTTTTCCTTGTCTCTTATCTAACACCTACCCATTTGAAATAGTATTTAAATATATAGTCAGTTGGATTTTACTTCCAACTAACGTTTAATATGTACAGCCTAGACATTTCTTTGGAAATTTCCTACAGTGATTATCCTTTCATTTAATAGGAGAAAATGAAATTACCAATGAATTTTGTTCCTCTGGTAACTGTTTTAGAACAGTGCACACTTACTATATTTCTAAAATATGTAGCCCATCCTTATGGGAGTACACATCATCTTGAAAGGATTTTCCCCTTTCAATAAGCATTGATTTTTTCCTCTTCTCACCTGATTTTAGAATAAAATAAAATTTTGTTTGTAAGAATTGCTAAGGAAGAGCTTCAGGAAATGAGAACCAGGAATAGGCTGGGCCCCTTGCAGCTGTCATGGGAGAGCAGCTAGACAGTACTCCAGAGGTTTCTGGGAACACATGCCCAGTCCCTCTGTAGCTTCTTCTTCCCAGACTCTTTGTATTTTCCATGCATCATCATGTTTGCTGTGTTTGGGATGTTGCTATGCAAAATGATATAAAAGAGTAAGATTCTTTTTCCTAAAGCAATCACGCTGAGCAGACATAAGTTTAGAATAATGCACAAGTTTCTTAGAACAGTTTTAGAATTGTTCAGGGAATGGACTAAGAATGTTCATGATAAGAAAGAATAAAGGCCTAACATTTCACACACATGAGAAACTTCAACAGTTCCAGAGGTTTTCTCACTATTGACAGCACATTTAAGTAACAGTTTTGAAAATTTCTCTTATTTGTGCTATTGCAAACAAATAGCCCTCTCTCCACCTTCAAAAGGTTCAGCATATTGACTATAGCACAATATAATGCTAAAACCATGTTTGGAATACATGTCACTCTTGTCTTTTTGATATGTACTGCTCCTGGTGTAAACTCAGTTACTGTCATTCTCTCAAGAGTAGTACTTGAAAATAAGAGACTGGGCCAAAAACCATATTCTTGACAGACTACAATTTTGTATTTCCTTGAATTTCCAAATATCTGTGTCAAAATTGTGTAACTGCTTA
>PVJA010031416.1:0-24918 GCA_004027025.1 Myocastor coypus
CTTCTTCTTCTTCTTCTTCTTCTTCTTCTTCTTCTTCTTCTTCTTCTTCTTCTTCTTCTTCTCCTTCTTCTTCTTCTTCTTCTTCTTCTTTTTGTATTTAGGACTCATGGTCAATAGGGTCTCACTGTGTAGATTGGACTCGTAGTGATTCTACTGTTTTCAGCCTCTCAAGCACTGGAATTACAGGAAAGCACCACCACACTCAGTCTCAACTGCTGTCTCAGCACACTGCAGAGACAGGGCTGGCATGGCACACCAGGAATCAAACCTCGGCCACTGTGCTCTGCCTAAGCAGGTACTTTACTCTGCTGAGCTATCAGACCAAGTCTATTTCTTTAGTCTTGTATTTTAACTATTTGTCTATAATATACATCAGTGATAGCTTTTTTTGGTTGAAAAAAAAGCTATCTACTTGAAAAATACTAAGCTTCTTGGATATGGGTGTCAACATATTCAGAGATTTTGAAAGCTTTTATTTATTATTTCATTGCATAGGTTTTCAATAATTTTTCTCTTTTTTCACCTTGTGTAATTCCAATAACGTGGAGTTTTATTCATTAAATGATGCTTTATACGCTGCTTTTAATACATATATAGGCTGTCTTTAACTATATATATAGTTTGTTTTTTGTTTTTTTTTTTTCAGACAGGGTCTCACTGTGCAGTTCAGGCTGGCTTTGAGCTCACTTTTGTAGCCCAGGCTGGTCTCGAACTCACAATGATCCTCCTGCCTCAGCCTCCCAAGTACTGGGATTACAGGCGTGAGCCACCACGCCCGGCATATATATATATAGTTTTGTCTTATTGTGTTAACTCAAAAGATCTATCCCCAAGTTTAGAAATGTATTCTAGTTCTAGTCTGTTACATAAACTTTACACAGTGCTTATCTTATTGCATTTATTCATTGAAGTTTTTAGCTTCTTGATTTCTAAGGGCAGTCTCTGGTGAGTTCTTATTCATATCTAAAAGTGTCTTTTTTATATTTTAGGAAAGGTCTATAGGATGTTCGGGGTCTCACTATGAGATCTGACTCATAGTAATTCTCCTGTTTTCAGCCTCCCAATTGCTGGGATGATAGGTGGGAGATACCATACCTAGTCTCAATTGCCTTCTCAGTGGGCCCACTTGCAGGGGTTCAAACCCCATGCACTTCACTCTGCCTAAGCAGTCACTTTAGTCCACTGAATTCTCTGAAATTCATTGTATTTTTATTATATTTGCTTTTCAGGAATTTCATTGTTTCACTGTAAATTGGGAACTGTCTTAATCATTTTTTTGATGGCTGAGACATAATATATCCACTAAAAGCTAAAGTAGCTCACATTTTGTAGAAATTTCACTCCATAGTCTGCAGATTCCAAGGCAGGATAGGATGGCAGATGGGTGTTGAGAAGACTAAATAGTTCTTTGAAAGTAGGCAGGAAGCAACCAGAAAATAGCAAGCCTACCTTTTCCCTGTTCTTTTCTGTTCCCTTCTGTACACAAGCCTATTGATTGACTCCATGCACAGCCAGGGTTGAACTTCAGTATTCATATGCAGAACTATGCTAAATCAATTTACTTACTGCAAACCCTTTATTCCAGTATCACATACCCATGATCTAACCACTTTCCAAAAGTCCCACCGATGAGTCTGTGAAGATTTGACAAGATATCTGGATGCCCTATGAGCTGCATACCAGCTCAGGACTTTGGAAGCACCAGAGGCTGTCTACGTCGTTCTAAAGCTAGATTTAATTCACCTATGGCCAGTGTCCCTCCTTGGGCTCAGGTGGCTGTAGAAGACCCTATGTTTTTCTTTTCTGGATCATAGCAACATCTCTTCTATATTCCAGATTCACAAGCTAGATTGTGGTGACATGGAATTCCACAACTAGGACCGATAGTCTGAAGCTAAGTTTGTTTTTGTTTGTTTGTTTGTTTTGTCTTTTTCGAGACAGGGTCTCACTATGCAGTTCACGCTGGCCTTGAGCTCACTTTTGTAGCCCAGGCTGCTCTCGAACTCGCACCGATCCTGCTGCCTCAGCCTCCCAAGTGATGGGAGTACAGGCGTGCACCACCATTCCCCGGCTATGAAGCTAAGTTTGACATAAGCATTTTGCCTTTAACTTTTTCAGCACTGTCGAATTCCTCCTTGCCCGGGAGCTATAAGAGATGCTACAGTTTTCTTTGTTCTTTTCCATAGGTAGCATTTCTAAATCTGTAAGTTTCTATGCTAATTAGGTTTTCATCAGTTCTGTCTTAATTTTTATTGTTTTTCTTCAGTTACTCTCCAGGAAAAAAAAAAAAAAATGTTTCCATTGTGGCAATATTCCCTAGTTCTACTCTATATCAGAATTATTTTCAGTGAATTTCTAATGTGCTATCTTGGCAGAGTGCACCTATTTATCAGTATCTTCAAAAGCAGATTTTCTTATTTTATACCGATACGGACTATCAAGACACTGCACAATCTGGTTTCAAATGAAAGAGCTATACACAAGCATAAAGGTAACATTTAGTACTATAATCATTTTTTTCTTTTGGTTTCTTCAGGTTGAAGCAGTGCACAAGTACCCTTCAGACAGCCTTCCCTGTGCACGTAGAGTAAGTTTTTGGTGAAAGTAATTTGACAAATGGCCAAATTATTATACAAGAAAATTGTATACGGTTAATTCTCATAGTTATGAAAACCCAATGTATGTGAAATAATATTCTAAGGCTTTACTGTTGTGTCTTTCTGTTGTGACTACTATAGGTCTGATAAGCATTGTTTATCTTCTAGGTAACACTGTTAGGAATACTTGGCTTCAATTTTAGCAGAGAAAGCAAAGACAAAAGGACAAACTGAGTCAGCATATTGATTAGAATTGGCTCATAACCCTAACTAACTGTTCGGAAATGGAGGTACATACACAGACTCTTTGCTGATCACAATCATAGACTGCAAGCTCAGAAACACTTTCCTTTGCTAATATCAAATAAAGACCACTACCTGTAAAACAATTATTTCCATTTTCATTCAGAGCCTACAAGTCCTGTTATTTATAACTTTGAAGCACAATTTACACATTCACATTTTAAATAGAATCCAAGAAAATGTGAATTTGTATGTTCTGAGAAAAACAGGGGTGATGGACTAGAAAATATTCAACAGGATGAAAGACAATTTACATTTTAATACAGCCAATTGTAGAACTTCTGATTAAGCAAATCTGGAAACTGTAATTTTTTTCTTTTTTTTTTTTTTTTTTTACTAAAATAAGTGGAAACTATTGTATTCACCACCAGAAAATAATTCAACTTGATTTTTCAGGAGTACTAAAGTGTGGATTTTATTCTGAATTTATTTTTTGTAATTCTAAAATCTAATACTTTTAATTAGACTTTCAACATTGACTATTTCTCATAAATATTTTTGACAAAGACTGTTGCTTTGCTACCCACATCTCTCATAGTGTCTCAGATATATCAAGCTTATCATGTATGTCCCTGAAAGGAATGAACGTCTCTCTCTCTCTCTCTCTCTCTCTCTCTCTCTCTCTCTCTCTGTCTGTCTCTCTCTCTCCCTCTCTCTCTCAAATATATATATTTGTCTTTTTGAGACAGGGTCTTGCTATGCAGTTCAGGCTGGCCTTGAGCTCACTTTTGTAGTCCAGGCTGGGCTCGAACTCACACTGATACTCCTGCCTCAACCTCCCAAGTGCTGGGATTACAGGCATGCGCCACCATACTGGGCTTCTCTCTATACTGATTATTCATTTTTTTCTTCTTACCAAATTTCTCCAACCATATAATTCTTCATTGGAAAGAAGCTCAGCAATTAAATGTAATAAAATTACAGTCCATTAATGATACCATGGTCATTTGTTTTATCTCAATTTTTAAATGAAACTAGAGTTCTAAAATGTAGGCCAAGGAAGGAGATGGAGCTTGTAATTTTGGTAAATGGTTTAAAACATGCTGTCGGAGAAAAAGAAAAGAGCAGAACATGAAATATACAAAAAGAGAAATTGCTACATCTGCTGACTGTTTAAATTTAGAAACAACTTACAAGAACAGACACTTTGCCCTTAATCCCGCTCAGTAAGCTTCCCTTTGCTTTATTTATTTATTTATTTATTTATTTATTTATTTATTTATTTATTTTTTATTTTATTTATTTTTTGCTTGTTTCAGAACTTTTTGTTTGTTTATTTATTTATTTTTATGGCCGGCTCAGCCTGCCCCGAGGGCAGGGCTGGCGCAGCATGTGGTGCCGGGGATCGAACCGCGGTCCCTGCAGCCGCCTAAGCTTTCCTCAGCAGGCTCTTTACACGACTGAGCCATCCTGCCGGGCCCCTCCCTTTGCTTTAAACATACTCATCTCACCACTGCTTCTTTTGAAGTAGTTCTGGAGGTCCTCCTCGGTGTGTCTCAGCTGTGCTGTGCAGCTGCTTCGATTTTCCTAACGGAAGCAAAACAGTCACCTTTCCTGGTCACATTCTTCTTTGGGGAAAGAAAGAAAAATCACAGGTTGTACAATGCCAGATGCTATGAGTCGGGTAGATGAAAGAGCATGGATGCAAGTGTCTCAAAGGGCCGGACTCTCCCCACCCGCGGCCCACGTGCTGGCAGAAATACTGCTCTCCGCAGCTTACTCAATTGTGCACTCAACGTTGGCATTGGTAAACACAGAACAGAAGATAAAATAGCGCAGGGAAGTCTGCTGACACTGGAGGCGACTGGAGACACTGAACGATTTACAGTGGACACCAGAGGACTCAGCCCATGGGAATGCAACACTGCCAGAAAACCTAACCACAGATGTTCTCTGGGATCTTTGAATCTAATGTCCCCTGCCTTCTCCCCATGCCTATCAAAGGGAAGAACTTCTCTTTGTTTGGGGCAAACAGTCATTGCACTCTTTTCCCGAACCCAGGCATAATACATGTCATGCCACATTGCCTTTACACAGGCCTGGTTATTTCTGTTGCCTACACACATTAAAACTGAAATATTTCTCCTGGACAGAAATTGCAATAAAGAGTTAATCACTATAGTGTGGTCAAAAAATGTAGTAAATGTCTACGTTTTAAATATTGATTAAAAGGACCACCAAATAGCTCAGCAGATTAAAGGGCCTACAAGCAGGCGCAGGTGCCAGGGTCTGATCCTCAGTCCTGCAGTGCTGGCCCTCTCCCAGGCACACTGAGAGGGCAATTGCTTGGTTACACTTGTCTCACTCACTATTCTTGGAACTTGAGTTTAATCGTAATAAGATTTTAAAATTCAGCATTCTATTTTATGATCATTTCTTATGTTAAAAATGCAGAATACAGTTTAAAATTTAATGACATCTACATCTCCAAGATAGAAGAAGGAGTAAAAGGAAATGCTCATATTTAAATGCTACCTTTATGGGAAAAATGTGTGCAGGTTGTACTTCACAACTCTATGTATGTGTGTAATTACACTTATTTATGATTTATTTATTTATTTATTTGTTTATGTATTTAGTCTTTTTGAGACAGGGTCTTACTATGCAGTTCAGGCTGACCTTGACCTTAATTTTGCAGCCCAGACTGGTCTCAAATTCTCACTGATCTTCCTGCCTCAGCCTCCCAAGTGCTGGGATTACAGGTGTGCACCACTACGTCCAGCTCTCATTTATTTATTTTAATGTGAATTAAAAATAAATTTTTAAAAAAGAAATAGGGCTGGGGAAACAGCGCAGTTGCATAAGCACCTGGCTGATATACACAGGATCCTGAGCTCGAGCCTCAGTACCAAAAAAAAATTTAAAAACATACAGAATTTCAATAAAAATTGATGAGACTAGTGAAACAACTCATCAGATTAAAGAGTCTATGAAGGCAAAAGCAGTGACTAGGGTTCAATCCCCAGAGTGCTTTGCTGGCCCTGCCCCCAGGGTGCGCTGACATGTCCATTGAGACTGGGCCTGGTGGTGTGCACCTGTAATCCTAGTGGTTGGGAGACTGAAAATAGGTAGATCACTACAAGTCCTGTCTAGTAGTGAGATTTTTTTTAAATACTAGCCTTTATAGGTAAATAATGCAACCACAGAACATATTTATAAGTGAAATAATTCAGATCCACAGATGTAAACATCACATTGTCTAACTAGTGTAAAAACTTGAAAGAATAATTAAGATACAAAAGTACAAAAAGTATGGTGAAAAGAAAAGAAA
Organism: Myocastor coypus; assembly: GCA_004027025.1. NCBI lineage: Eukaryota > Metazoa > Chordata > Mammalia > Rodentia > Myocastoridae > Myocastor > Myocastor coypus. Next base: position 6,172 of record PVJA010031416.1, read on the forward strand.
GAACTTAGAAGGAAAGAACAATTGGAATGAGGGAAAAGAGAAAGAATAAAAGGAATATATATATATATATATATATATATATAATGTAAATACTATGTGGTGTAAGATATATACACACAATGGCTAAGATAATTATACTAATAATTTCTATTAGTTTATTAACGTTTTTATCCATTCAGCACTGTACTACTTTGGGTATTGTTGCCAGTATTTTAAGCAGGGTAGTAATATAGAACTAGAAAGTGAAAGAGGCTGGGGAGATATTCTGTTAGTCCAAGTGTCTCCTGGCAATTGAAAGATTCAGAGTTCAATGCTCAAACATGGCACAGAAACCCCAGGAGTGTGGGCTTGACCCAGAGCCCAGATGCACTCCTGTAATTCCCAGGCTAGAGAGGCGAGACAAGGAAATCAATCACTAAGTGTCCAAGGTGTTCAGCAAGACACAGCACCAAATAAATGAAAAATTAACAGAAAAAGAAAATGAAGGAGGGTGACTCCAAGAAATAAGGTAGGATTCTGTTTATGTAGGAGATTAGAATGTTATTCTAAGCTCAAATAATAGAAAATATTTAATTGTATGCAGGGCTGCTGAATTTTGAATGAGGATACAGTAATAAATACAAGTAATCCCTCTCCACAGCACTCTATCTACACATGGCCAAGTCATGAAAATTCTGCAGAACACCTTAGCATGAGGCCACCCATTTCAGCATGTTTGCAGCAAGCTATTAATGTGTCACCATTTTTAGCATATGTAGAATTTTATCATTCTGCAAATCTAACAGCATAAACATGACTAGAAATATTTAGATTGAGTCCATGTGCAGCAATATACATGTTGCATATACTAAAATACTCGGTTTTATTTCTGTTAAGTGGCAACATATGGAGAGAATAACTTGCCCACTAAATTTGCCAAGTTTTTAATCTGTTTAAAAAAATTAATGAGATTGGGCATAGTGGCATGAGCCTGTAATTTCAGCACTTGGTAGGCTACAAACAGGATTGCTATGAGTTCAATTTGTGTAGTGAGATTCCATAGACCCTGTACTAAATTAATTAATCAATCAATCAATTTTAACGTATCACTTCTCTAATATCTCTGATGTGAAATAGGTCACATGGTCATGTAAAAAGATTTCCACTGAAGAAAACTTAGCTCATTGTTAGTTAAAACATAACCTTAACTAAAGTGTTTCTATCACTTAAAAGATGCTCCATTTCACTTTTGGCATGCTTTTACACTATATTGACAAACTGTTTTATGTTTGTGGGAAATGAGAGAAGTTTCAGGCATTCATTTAATGAAAAATTGAATTACAAATCAATCAGCTAGGTGTGTTTACAGTCTCATTTTCTCTGTCAAATCGGTATAATCTTTAAGAGGATGACTGACATATTACTATATTTTTTATTTATCTTGCACATGGTGCAATACTCGGCACAATTATAATTCTTTGTGACCATGTAATAATATCCAAGAATAAATAAGCTGCATAACCTTTGCCTCATCTGTGGAAATGAGGACTCACTGAATCTGTGACTGATTAAGACTTTTGTATCCGTTTCACGTTTGGAAGGGTAACGACAAATCTATAATTACTCTTGTCAATGACACACTGTTCCCGAAACACTGCAAAAACAGAGGGATGCTTTAATTGACATACTGTTTCTGGGAGCAAATATGCTGCTCTTTCAGTCCTCAACGGTCACAGTGAGATGAAAATAAATAAAAAGCAGATGGTGTTAGAAAGAGAGTTTGAACATTTGGTTATCTTATTAATAAATAGGCTGACTCAACATTTCATAGGATATTTTTTGTCATTATTATGCTTTATTTGGAGATAATATAAAAATTGTAGGAGAAAAATGCTGAAATACTGCCTTGATGGAGAAAATTCTTAGCCTAATTGTGGATGGAAAACTTCAAGTTTTGAAGTTCAAAAATTTCACTGTTATGGTTTGTGGCTAGTTGTTCACCAAAAGCCTTGGGTGGTCATGAGGTGGGGACTTCTAGAGTTTGAGATTAACTCATGATCCACTGGAAATATGGATAATTCCAGGCTAGGATTATGGGTTTTAGTACTGCTGGGATTATGGGTATGAGTGTTATACCCATCCTCAGGCAGAGATTGTAATATAAGAGAGACAGAGAGACAGTCTCTCTGTTGCTGTTGTTCGTCTATTGCCATTGTTGTGGTACTGCCACCATGAACTGCTGCTCTCTGCCATGTGCCATTCTACCTTGGAGCCAGCCAAAGATGGACTGAAACCTCCAGAAACTGTGAGCTAAGGGACCCTTTCCTTCCTTAGGTGTTGTGTATTTGTCCCAGCAGCAAGAGTAACTGGGACAGTCATACATGTGAATTTTGGAAATAGTTGAGTGATTTCTTGATAATTTCTTGCTTACATAATTAAAATCTAGCGCATATGGTTTATTTCTATTCATTTTCATAAATTTCCTATTTTAACTGCAAGAAAATGTTTTGTGTTTAACAATATTCTTTTAGTTATATGATTGGTTTTGGTTTAAATTATACAGATAAACATATGTTTTCATGAATGTGGCACACTTTATCTGTAATACCTGCAACAAATCTGAAAACTAGTTTCTCTAATTTGAGTTAGAAAGAAACATGAAAGAACTTGAAACAAACAATTCAGGATTGCACAATTAACCTGGGATACATAGATTAATTGCTTTGCTTTTTCCCATCTTTGCCATGTAATCTCCATGAGATCAGTTAGATTACAGAGTTATGAAAATGATTCATTAATTGATAAGGCAATTCAGTACAATGCTGTAGTATGTTCTTTTTCTCCATACAAATGACAGGGCCTAATTAGGCTTGTCATTATTTAAACAATGATTATACTACCATACTAACAGCGTTGATTTTACTCAAAATTGTACACTTCAGGCCCTTACCAAGTGTATAAGGTAGACTTGTGTATGTACTTCATCATTCTTCTAAAAATAAGCACCACGAATGACCCACTACACACAGCTGTATTTCTATCTGAATAAAAGATTGTGGAAAATTGGAGCAGAGGAAGTTCCAGGTATTCATTTAATGACAAGTTGAATTACAAACCATTCAATTAGCTAGACCTTGTCAAAAGCCTACATTTGAAATGTCATCCAGGAAAATAATTTTCCATTTCTCTCTCAACCCCAAATTTGGATTTGTCCTTTGGGTTGTCATGCCAAAACAAAAGTAATCTGCACATTATAAATTTTACAAATCACCATATGCTATTGAGCATTGTAATTTCTAGTTAAAATATTGCACTTTTTTCTCCCCCCTTTAAAGTAGAATCGTGTTCACTTACAGTACCCATAGTTCAATAACAAAGGAAGGGAGGGTTGGACACCCCCACCTTTCAATGATCCTTAACCCACTGTCAATGAAAGATGTACAGAAGTGCTTTAAAATAAAAACAGAAGGGGCTCTGAAGATAGCTCAGTGGAATAAGCACTTGCCTGGCAAGCACAGGGTCCTGAGTTCAATCTGCAGTACCGCAAAAATTAAATAAATAAATAAATAAATATAAATAAACATTAAAATAATAATAATTTATTTGAACAGAGATGGCATGAATGGAAGAAAAGGAAAAGAGGAAAGGGAAGAAGCGACAGGTTTAGCTGAAGGATAGAGTGAAGAACGAGTTTGCAGTTCTTAAGCACTGGGAACAACTATGGTCTTGAGTTCTTTTGCTGTGACATCGGAATTGCTTGAGATCAGCTGCTTTTGTCTTTTTAACTCTTTCTTTTTGCTGGGAAGAGTTTTACAGAGGTTCTCAACCTGTGGGTCTCGACCCGGCGGAGGTGAATGACCAAAACACAGGGGTCACCTAAAGCCATCGGAAAATACATATTTAAACCCATGCTATGCCATGGTGAAATGTTATTTATTGGAATTAGTAATTTGAAGTAGCCACCACAATTATTTTTTGGTTTGGGTTCACCGCAACATGAAGAACTGTATTGCGGGGTTACATTAGAAAGGTTGAGAACCACTGGTTTATAGGGGTCTCACTACTAGATCAGACACTTAGTGATCCACCTGTTTACAGTCTCCCAAGAGCTGTAATTATAGGCTTGTGCCACCATGCCTAGTCTCAAGTGCCATCTGAGTGCACTCCAGGAGTGGGTCCAACATTGCAGGCCTGGAGATCAAACTTCCAAGTCCTACACCTACCTTCAGGCATTTTAATCTACTGAGCTATTTGTCTGGCACTGTCTTTTTCATTCTTTAAACACTAACAACGATTGCTCTTCTAAATGTTGGAGTCTGGGTGCACAAGTCAAAATTGCCTTTTTAATTTTTAACAAAGGTCTGTGAGGCCCTTCTTTGTGCCCCACCTCTGAGTGCGCTGAACCCAGACCAAATCCCATGGTGGCTATGCCTGTAATCTCAGCACTGGAGAGGCTGAAAACAGGAGGATCGCTACAAGTCCAAGCTGCATAGTGAAACCCTGAACCCTGAACCACAAAAAAAAGAAAGAAGGAAGAAGGAAAGAAAGAAAGAAAGAAAGCGGAAAGAAAGAAAGAAAACTTACTTGACGGTTGTATAAATGTAGTTTTATTGATGGAGAGAGAAATGAGGGTAGAGGATAAAATTTGGCCAAATACCTCTATATGAAAATGAATTTTAAGTGACCATATGTTGACTGTTTGTGATGGTTTGATAATAGCAAAACAGTGCAGTATTTCGCATGCTACTCATGGAAGATTGTATGCACAAATATATAAAGAAAGAAAACTAAATAAGGTTTATAATAATATAGTTTAAAATTTTTAAGAAATCTTTTAGTGTATTTTATTAGAGTTTTCCACATATTTTATGCCAAAATAGTCTAAATGTCCTTTAACATTTTATTCTTTAAATTTGACTTGTGTTTTTGTTGTACTCCTGATATAGATGAAAGGCTAGGTGACAGATACCCTGAATTGATATTCCCAAAATTCAAAGAATGAATTCTAGAGAATAACTAAGGTGGAAAATAGAAGACATTATTGGAGAAAAAAAAGGGGAAGTAGGAAAATCTCCTTGGAGTCATGAAACATTCCAAATGTGCTGCTTATACGTCCACATATTTAAAAAACAGTTTTATAGTGGGCACCACTTGGAACAAAATTATGATCAGTCATTATGATTAGAATTATGTTTACCTAGGTATTAATGATCTAGTGGTAGAAAAGGCTTGTGAGTGACATTATTAACCTTCTTCACTAATCTGTACTCTGACTTATTTTTAGTCTTAGTCTTTGTGGCTGTGAAAAGATGACCCAGACCTGAGACAATGGGAAATCTCGAAGGAGTGAAACCTACAATCTGAAACTTGCCTTCATTCCTTAGGAAAGCGTGCAAATCTGGCCACTATGACTCTTAAGATCAACCTCCAGCCACAGGTGGAATGTGTTCCTATCTATTAGACTGACTTTCTTGTCAGCCCAGCCCTATCTGATTGCCTCTAATATTTAGACCTAATTTAACTGTCCATAATATAGCTGAGGTGATTTGATTTATTTTTAATTCATATTTATTTATTTACTTACTTATTTATTTGTTTTTTTGGATAGGTCTATAGTGTCTACAGAGTCACACTGCTTAGATCATATTCTAGTGATCCACCTGTGTTCAGCCTCCCAAGATCTGGGATTATAGGTAAGTGACACCAAGCCCAGCTTCAATCACTGTCTCACTGCTCCATGGGGGCGGGACTAGGAGGATATGTGGGGGATTGAACTCCCCCACCCCCTAACCCTGTCCCCTGAATCTGCCTAAGCATGAACTTTAATCTGCTGAGCTATCTGGCCAGCCTTCTGAGGTGATTTAACTAAGTTTGTTTGTTTGTTTGTTTGTTTATTTTGCAATATCAGGGACTGAACTCAGGACCTTGTGCTTGCCAGGCAAGCTCTTATTATATTGGATTTAAAGTGCTTTATTTATATACAGCCAAAAAAATCTATCTGATTATTGAGTTTAAGATGTAAGAGAATAAAATCCAAAGCAACTGATAAATTTTTAAAATAAAGCTTAAAATTAGTACATGGTATTCTAAATAATTTACCACTTAACATTCAGATCACAGGATAGGTGACGTGAGAAATTCAAAGATTTTCCAGTAGCAACAGATGTTCATAGCAGCTGGTCATACCACCTGATTTAACAAGTCTAAAAAACTTGAAATTTCAGCACTTATCCCAGGTTCTATAAACAAATGATTTTTTTTGAAACATTAGAATCATTCCAAGAGGAGAGAAGAAATCTGTATCACATCAAATTGGATTTAGTTCTCAGTGAATATAGGGCTGTTATAGGGCTCACAGGAAGAAAATAGCTCCATTGGAGGTTAAACTGGTGCAGTAGGTGAACAGTAAATTCAGCACAAGAGCTATGCATTGAAGAAACATGTTTTATATTTGAAGAAAATCAAAGGATTCTTCCTTTATCCTGGAAAGAAACAGAGAAAGCAAATATAAATGAACTTAATAAAGAAAAATAGATGAGAATTTAGGCAGCAATTATAAAGAAAGAATGAGAGCAAAGAGAAGAGCCCCACAATCGCTGTCTAGTTTCACCATAAGAAATATAAACCAGTTTGAGGTTGCTTTGCTAGAAGTAGAATAATCATGAAGACAGTGGTTATTGCTCTATACATATCACAATTGTTATATAAGATATTTATAAGAATTTTCTACCAGGGAAGGCATTATATGAGCTTAAAAATCTTAGGTAATTTGCAACACAATTGATAATAATAGGAGCAGTAACAAATATAACTGAAGAAATACAATTTAAATATAAAGACAGTAAATTTAATAAATCATCACAGTTCTAGAATGAAAGAAGGAGCCCTGCAGGATGGCTCAGTGGTCTAAAGCGCCTGCTTGGGAGGGTTTGGGCGGCTTCAGGGACCGCGGTTCTATCCCCAGCACCACATGCTGCTCCAGCCCTGCCCTCGGGGTGGGCTGAGCCAGCCATAAAGATGAGTGAATAAACAAAGAAATAAGAAAAAAAGATTCTTTAAAAAAAAAAATAAAATGAAAGAAAATACCTAAGAAACAAGCATTACTTTTTGGTTTTGTTGTGTTTTTTTTTTTACATATGCAACTATAAGATCTCTGAACTTTGATTATGAAGAGTGCACAAATCCTTAGTAGTTGCTCATATCTCCTACCAGATTCATAGTCTGGGCTAGCAAACAATGTTGTGTCTTTGTAGAAGAAGCTCACTGTAGGAGATAAAATTTATTTGCTCCTAAAGAAATTTATGTATATATATATATATATATATATATATATATATATATATTATATATATAATATATATATATATTTTTTTTTGTCTTTTTGAGGCAGAGTCCAGAGTTCAGGCTGGCCTTGAGCTCACTTTTGTAGCCCAGCCTGGTCTCAAACTCACACCGATCCTCCTGCCTCAGCCTCCTGAGTGCTGGGATTATAGGTGTCCGCCACCATGCCCGGCTAAGAAATTTATAAATATACAACCTTTCAGTTACTGTGAGGACTGATTCATAAAAAGAATTTTAATCAATTACTACAGTGCCTAGAATGCACAATGAATTGATGCTTCACCATTATTCTACTTCACTCATTATATAATAAATCTTATTGTTGCTTTTGACGTCATAGTTATATATTGTCGGACATCTACTTATATATCATTGGGCACCTCTTATTTCTAATTCCTCTTTCCAAGGGTTTCTTTCTTATGGTCAACTGTGTTCTGAAGATTAAGTAAAAAATTCAATAAATAACTTTTAAGCTTTAAATTCCATGTGTTTCTAAGTAGTGTGATGAAACCTTTTTTCATGCCACTTAAACAAAACAATGAAGAGTCCGCAGCAGAAAACTATAGCAAATATGGCAGGAGCAAGCATGAATAAGAAAATGGTCATAAGAACCTTCAGCAGATTTTTCACACTGAAGACAGCAATGTATAACATTAAAACTGTGCTTGGAATGCCTGTTATTCTGGTCTTTTTAGACATATGCTGCTTCTAATGTAATTTTAGTTATTGCTATATTCTCTCTCATATAAATGATTGTTTTGCAAGAAAACAAAAAGGGCATTAAAGGAGAGTAACAGACAAGGAAAACTGTCATAGGATTGAGTGGCTAATTTTTTGTATATGCTTAGATTTCTTAATTTCTGTGTAAAAAAAGTGCAACTGTTTTTTTTTTCCAATTCTTTAAGGATTTATTAGAATATCAATTTGTTTTATTTAAGAAAAGTACCAATTCCAAGTTAAATCTAACTCATTTCATACTCAGAAAGACAAAGATGTAAAGCTGAAGAACATATGTTAAAAAGTAATAGTACCATTAATCTTTTCTTCTGGAGGGTTAATAACATAAGTTTATGACCAAAAATTAGAGAAACAGAAGGGCAACAATGATAGCCAATATTTTGCCCCTAGGCCTTCAAGGTGAGTGGGGACTCAGGACATAAGAGAACCTGTGTTATAACATCCTATAGCTCAGTGGTTTCCCAAATGTTATTTTCAAGGAGATCATGGGGCCACAGAGGAAAGGGACTGATGATGTATAGGGTGTCTAAGGATAGTCACTTAGAGACAAAACATTCTTTCAGGCTTTTGCAGAAAGCAAACTATTAAGCAATGGTCATGACTCAACTAGATGGCTAACACTGACAACAGTTATACAAAATACTGTACATGGTTTCAAGATAAATCCTGAGGGGATTTGACTAATTTTGAGAAATACATAGGTTACATGTTTTGTTATAAAGGTTTTATTTTAACTTGCCATTAACCACCCATTGGAAAAGTTTAACCACAAGGCATAAAAAGTCAAGCTAGAATAGTATGCTGAGTTGTAAATGGCTTAAATCAACAGCTTCCAAAATTGCCAGTTCTGCCAATAACTCACTACGATTATAGAATATTGAACTATATATACAACTACTTTCTCTTAGTTCAATGAGAAGGAAATATTGTACCAATAATCGTTAGAAAAATTACCATGTCTGCATGTGCTCTAAATAACTACTATGAGGACAACAATATGTGTTATATTTATTGGAAATGCCCTACTGATGTGTTTTGAAATTTTCTCATTATTTCTTTTTTTTTTTTTTTTTTTTTTTTTTTTTTTTTTTTTTTTTTTTTTTTTTTTTTTTTTTTGTCTTTTTGAGACAGGGTCTCGCTATGCAGTTGAGGCTGGTCCTGAGCTCACTTTTGTAGCCCAGGCTGGTCTCGAACTCACACCAATCCTCCTGCCTCAGCCTCCCGAGTGCTGGGATTCATTATTTCTTTTTAAAGTAACAAAAAATTAAAAAAGAAACACCAAATGTAAATCACACCTGTTTGTAGTGTATTCATCCTACACCCCAATTTATTCAAAGAAAATCCTTCCTTGTTAATAGAATTGACTCTGTATCTTAATGACTTTGAATGACCCTGTTTCACCTAATTGCTCAAACAACAAGTAACAATGCAGACAACAATAATACACTGTTATGATTATTTTTTATTGTTTGTTATTGTTACTCTCTTATAATGCCCTACTTAGAAGTTCAGCTTTTTATCATACTTTTATGTTCGTAAAAAAATATAACCAGCCATGGGGGTGCACACCTATAATCTCAGCCCTAAGGATACTGAGACAGGAGGATCACTGCGAGTTCAGCTTGGGTGTAAGTACTTACTTCCACTTTTCAGGCTTCCACTGGGATTCATGAGGCATATTTCTCAGGTGTAAGTGGATACTGCACTGGTCCTTCACTTATTGCGGAGATTATGTTCTATACATGACCATGATAAACAAAAATTGGTGAAGTAGCAAACTAATACTTATTCTAATATATAAACACTTCCCACACTCTTTTAAACCTTTCTCACACTTTTAAAAATACTTAATTTTCTTAAGCTTTTTCTAAATCTATAAACCTATGTAATTTTAACAACATAAATATACAGTATGGTACTGAAAAACCCTGCACGACAGTGAAAAATCCATGATAAATAGTTTAATATTTTTTTCAAAAGCCAGGGAACAAACAAAAGGCCAATTGCAAAATAACAAGGGACTTCTGTAGGTATTAGTTACTTAATTAACAAAATTTTACATCCATTTTACAATATTAACAATAAATTCCAACTACCATTGGTATTCACACTAACATAAGTGTGAACCTTTGAGCAGCAGATGTGTAAAAGTTAATAAGTACTGTATTTAATCTTTACTAGCTTCAATTTCTATAACTCAGTCAAGAAATTGCTTCTATGAAAGATATTGTAAAATGAAGTCTTCATTGTAAGATGAAAGATAATTCCTTAAGTAATTTTTCAAATGAACTATTTTAGTTCCTCATCAGTTTCAAGTTCCAGCAATGATAATTCATTGTAAACAACTTTTTAATAGCACGCTCTTCCCAGTAGGAACCCTTATGTTATTTTTGTCTTCATTCACAGTCATTTATCACCCAAGTTTAGCTAACAGTTTGACTTTAATAAAGTATTCTAAGGATAGATTCCTGTGGACACAGATAAGGTATTTCTTAGTTATTTTGTAGGAATCTTGTTGCTTTTACTTCTGTTACAGTTTGACACTATTTTAAAAGAATAAGCCAAATATACTACTTTGAAAGTATGTGTCCACGTATTTTGTTTGAATTTTTAGTTATGTAAATATAAAGAAGTTATTTTCAGGAATTGATAAATTATAAAAGCTGAAAAGTCAACCTGCTGCTGACAATGTCATGTATATTTTTATTATAGAGAGCAAGGTTATATTGGTAATTATTTATTTGGATAGCTGTTGAATGAAAACAACTAAACAAGGGAAGAAAGTGTTTATTATATTCTAATGTCACAGGTTAGCAAGTTGGATCTTGACAGGAGATGGGTAATTGAGGCATCTCTAACATATAGGTTGGGTTGTGGAAAACAAGAAAATTTTCATATGAGGGAACGCAAAATGGTTGCTTTTGTATTGTGTTTGTCTTGTCTATTTTCCTTCATTGTGACAAAATATGAGAAAAAATACACTCATGAGGAAGTGGCATTTATTTTGGCTCATGATTTCTGCAGCCTCCATGCACGGTTGCTCGGCCACATGTTCAAGTCTGTGATACTCCAGACATGACAGAATCCTCTCACTGCACTATGACTACGGCAAGTACAGAGTGAAGTCTGCTTCAAAATGCAGAAGACAGAAATGACAGCCAAAATGGATTTATAGATTAAATGGGATTGTCTTTGAATGGACAATCTGCTTATGTACAATTTGTTTATCTTAGGTGATTTAGGATATTATTTACTCACAAGGGAGAAGTTAGAATTTATGTGTCATTATACATCCCATAAATTATGGAGAAGTATTTTCTAATCCACTGGTACTATTACCATCATTTAATAAATCTTTCAGTAATTTTTACAAATGGATCATTTTAGTTCCTCATCAATGTCAAGTTCCAACAATGATAATTCATTGTAAACAACTTTTATAGCACTATCTTTTCACTAGGAACCCTTATGTTATTTTTCTGAGTTAAAAAAATGTTGAACATTTGTCAGAAACCCTATGTGACTAAGAACATCAGTTTATTATTCCGTATCAGTTGGTGCTTGCTAGAGAAAAAGAAGCCATTTTAAGTTATAGTTGACTGTGCCTCCAAAGTGAGGTGGCATGGCAGAGAGGTGTCCCAGAGGAGAAACAGCCCACGAGGTGGCAAGCAGCAGCAAGCAGCAAAACAGGGGCTGCCTTCTTGCTTTGCCCTTTAAATTCCATCCAGTCTCTGAGCATATTGATGGGTGCCACCGCCTTCAGGGTGGGTGTTGCACTCCCAGAACTATGGCAAATCCATTTACTTATCACACATCTTTAACCTCAATATAATTTGGCCTAGAACTAGCTACTCCCCAGAAGCCTTGCCTGTGATCACTGAGGCTTTTAAAGGGAAAGACACCTAGATTGAAGCCTCAACATGTCGCCTGGTGTTTTAAGAGAAATGTGATAATGAGCAGAGTCTAGATAGGTTTATTTTCATTTCTCAGTGCCAGGTGGATTAAGGGAAGAAATGTATGTTATGCAATCTTTCTATCATCTGGTTTAAGGGTTCTTTGCATATATAACACACAGCACTGGTCATCTGTGGGTGTTAGTTTTCCAGATGAGAAACTTCAGGATAAATACATTGATTTCAAATGTGATCATTTCAGAAGTTAGAAGCTGTGTTTTTATTGTTTTCCTTTCTTTTGTTTTGTCTATTCCCCACAGAAAGTACAGTTTAGGGGATCTTCTTTTTCATTATTATGGGTCATGGAAAAGGCTAACAGGAAAATAAAAAATCTAGTTTATCAGTCTATCCACTTCAAAATTTATGGAGACACATCCCCTATCAAATAATTATACAAATAGCTTCAAATGTTTTGACTTACACCTTGGAAAATTACTGCTAAGAATAATAGTAGTCCAAGTTTATGACAGAGTACTCATGAATTGGGTAATAAGGTTCCTCTTCTCAGTAAGACATAATTTTGTTTTAACAAAAGCTTTCTTAGGTAGACCAATATACAATAAAAGAATACATGTGTATGAATAACAGATCCAAATACTAACATAATTCTCAGTACGAGAATCCCATTTCTGCTTAATTGTGTAAAGACAGAGGTCATAGAAAATTTTAGTATTTCCCAAAAGCATCACATCAGGGATTCAAGATCAAGATAGAGAAAACGGACCAGAGCAGAGAAAAAATGAGAGGAATAATTGTGGGAGCACTGTCCACTATACCTTCTAAGAAGCATGCTGAGAGCGGTGGCTTCAATGAAGCAGAAAAACTATGAACTTTTAGATGTTTCAATATCTTTTATATGCAGTCCCATACCTGAAATAGTACATTGTTTTAAGATGTCAGAATATCAGTGTTATCTTCATATTGCAGAAAAAAAAATACCTACAAAAATGCTCTTAATTACCTGTCTGGGTATTGCTAGTATTTTACTTGGTGTTACTGATGAGCCATCTATGATATTTTATCATAGGTATTCTGTTTCTCTCCAGTTTATAAACAATCTGCAGCTAGATCATTTTATTGGTGCATATAATCTTATGGACTTTAAATTAAAAGCAATGAAAATCACATTAGTCTGTCTACTAGATGGAACACTATCAAGAGTAATGGGGAATGCTATCTGAGCTTCATTTTTTAAATGTTTGGTTCTTAGAATCCAAACTTTCAGACAAATAAAGATTGCCATAAGTTATTTCAAATTGTCATACATGAATAGTCACATATTTATCACTGTGGGTTAAAGAAACATCATCATCAAAGTAATTATTTCCTTGAGCAATAGATGCAGAAAACAGGAACAAAGTTTATAAAACTAGGAGACATATACAGTCACATCACAGCTGTGGTCACAATGAAGAAAACTGAAGATTATAGAAGTCTGTTAGTTGCACTAGTAGTGTGTCTCCATACACATGTTGTAATTTTTCACTGGAATATCATGTTTTTTTTACATCCATTTATATTCTATGACTCAAATGCAAAGTGTAAAATATGTAAAATTATAAAATTGGAATCATATATTACCTGGAACCTGACAAAATATATTATGATAGAAAAGTAAATATATGACTTTTCCCCAAAAAATCAATTATTTACGAGTCTGGGACATTATTTAAATCTCTCATTTGCCAAATGAGTTTTCTTCCTACATCAATATTATGGCTTTCAGCAAACACTTTACTAAAACTAGTGATTTTATTCCTTTCCTTATACATAGTATCAGTGTACTATTCAATTACTTATTTATTTCCTTCATATTATTAAAAAGTTGGATCCAAGAAATTAATTATTTTGCACTTTCAGGTAATGTGTTTCCATCCCTAAGTATTCATTATTGTGTATCTGTGGTTCTAAAGGCATTAAAACACGAAAGCAAATTCAAATAATGATAAATATACCGTATGCTTCAAAACTGCTTAAATCAGATGAATTGGGAGACAATACTCAACATATTTGAGAGTCAAATTTTTTCATTGCTCATTTCAACACTATGATACATATCCAGTGTGATTCTTAAAGAAGACAGAGTGTGCCTTTTATACATTAGCAGATCTAATTTCCTCTGATGGCTTTTTGCCAAATAATGGGGTGGGGTGGGGGAAGGGGGAGCCAAAGTATAGACTGAGAATTCAATGCTGTATAAGTTCATCTTCCATTATCCCATCAAGGACAAGTCACTTTCTGTACTTTTTATAATTTATAAGTTAATAATTACAAATGGTGCAGCAGATACAAATAGTAAAAGCGTACACAGAGTCTAAAGAAAGGGGAGAAGGAATAAGAAAATATAATTTGTGAAATTAATAACTAGATACAGCAAAATAGAAAACAAACAAAACAACAAAAAATAGTATGACGGTATATTCACAAGACCCTGTGTGCTGGTAGTTGTTGGCACAGAGTGCTGAGGCTAGTCGAGGAGGTGTGGGGTGGCACCAGAGAACTCTGTTCCCAGCAATTTCCCATGTTATGTTGATACTGTTGTCCCATGCAATATATATTTAATGTCACAGGTACCTACACATTGAGACCGTCCTGGCCCATAACAGTACTATAGAGGTAAAAGTTAAAATAATCAATATGGGACGAGAAATTCTGGAGGGAATGATTGCTATGAGATAATTAATATAAATTGTGTAGCTGTAAGAGTTATAGTGTTCTATTCAAAATTCCAAACATATGATCAATTAAAAAAAACTACAGCAAAAGGGAGACTACACAATATTTACACATGGAGGTCTGGTTTATTTCACTTACAAGTTTATGTTCAATACACATCCATTTATATATGAAGTCTTCTACTTTACCATTCTTTATAGATGGGTAATATTCCATTGTATAAAAATACCACATCTTTTTCAAGTATTCTTCAGATGATGGATATTTTGGTTGTTTCCAATTTTGGTTATTACAAATTGTGCTGCTAGAAACATAGATGCACAGATATCGCTATGGTATGATGTTTTCATTTCTTCCAGGAAAATTCCCAGTAGGAGGATAGCTGGATTGAATGGGATTTCCAATTCTAGTTTTTTAAGGAGATTCCACACTGCTCTCCATAATGGTTGCAACAGTCTTCATTGCACCAGCAATGGAGAAGGTTTCCTTTTCCTTATAGCCTCTCCAACAATTTTGTTGATTAGTTTCTTTATGAAAGCCATTATTTCAGGGGTGAGATGCTATCTAACTGTTGTTTTACTTTGCATTTCATGAATGGCTAGCGATGTGGAGCATTTCTTCATGTATTTGTAAGCTTCTTGAATTTCTTACTCTGAGAAGTATGTGTTCATCTCATATGCCCATTTCTGGATTGGGTCTTGGAATTTTGGGACCCTAACATATTTTAGTTATTTATAAATTCTAGATAGAAGATGTTATGGCTTATGTCTAGTTGTCCCCCCAAAGCCTCATGGAGTCATTGGGCGGGGACTTCTAGAGTTAGAGACTTGATCCTTGATCCCTGGGAGTATAGGTTTTAGTACTGATGGGATTATGGGTGGAAGTACTTCTGGGATTATGGGTGTAGCCTATGGCGGGAGCTAAGGCGGAGAGCCTGAATGTAATATAAAGAGAGACAGAGAGACAGACTTGAGCTGTTGCTGCTGCTCTGCTGCCGTGTTGGTTGGCTACCTCTGCCACCATTTTGTTGCTGTTCTGCCGTCATGAACTGGATGCTCTGCACCCTGCTCCACTCAGCCTTGGGCTAGCCGAATATGGACTGAAACCTCTACGAACTGTGAGCTAAATAAACCTTTCCTTCCTTCATTTTGAGTGTTGGGTATTTTTCCCAGCAATGAGCAAAAAGTAACTAATACAGAAGACCTTTCTCTGAATACTTACTAGTTAAAATCTTTTGTCTTTTCTCTGTGTTGGTAATTTCTCTTGAGGTATGATAACTTCTTAGCTGCAGGAGGTCCCAGTTGTTGATTCTTTCAAGAGTTAAACATGCATTTTTATTTTTGTTCATGAAGTCTTTGCCTACCTTGATGTCTTCAAGATGTTCTCCCACTTTCTCTTCCAGGAGATTTAATGATTCTCTTAATATTCAGATCTTTAATCCATTTTGACTTTAGTTTAGTGCATGGTGATAGACTTGAGTCAAGTTTTAGTTTTTGGCATGTAGAAAGCCAGTTTTTCCAGCAACACTACCTTCCTTCCAGTAAAAAAGAGGCTATCTTCCTTCCAGTAAAAATGCTTGGCCCCTTCGCCAAAGATAAGGTCGCTGAGTGTGTTTTTATTCGCTTCTGCATCTTCTAACCTATTCCACTGATCCCCAGGTTTCTTTTTTCCAATATCATGCTGATTTTATTACTGTAGCTTTGTAGTATAACTTTAGGTAAGGAATTGTAATATCTCCTGCCTTGTCTTTGTTGCCAAGAACTCAAAAGAAGAAATAAAATTGGAGAGCCATAACATAGCAGAATGGAAATCAAGGACTTAAGGGTTAAACAATGAATTGACTGCAAGAAGAAAAAAATAGGAAGCATGGCAAGGGCAAAGCCATGCACTTATCTACACTGGATCAATTAGATCATGGTCCTAGTAACCTCCAAAATGTCTATGACACTCAGGATAGCAATGTGTAACAGTAAAAATACGCTTGGAATATGCTGACATCAGGCCTTTTAGATGTCAGCTGCTTCTAATGTAATTTCAGTTACTGTAGTACTCTCTCTCAAGTAAATGGTTGGTTTACAAGAAAGCAAAAATAAAAAAGGTATTAAATGAGAGTAAGAGACTAGGAAAAATGTCATAGGATCCAGCAGCTACAATTTTGTATATGCTTAGATTTCTAAATATCTGTGTAAAAATGTGTGATTACAGTTACCACATTCTATAGAGGTTTATTAGAATATCAAATATTGACAGAAAATACCAATTGCAAGTTAAGTTCAAGATGTTTGATACTTAGAAAGACAGTGAGGTTATGCTCAAGTACATACGTTATATAGTAATAGTATCACTAAGCTTTTCTTCTGGAAGGTTAAGAATGCAAGTTTACAGACCAACAATTAGAGAAGAAGAAGGACTACAAGAATAGCCAATATTTTGGCCTTCACTCTTCAAGGCAAGTGAGGACTCAGGGCAGAACAGGATCTGTGCTATAACATCCTATAACTCAGTGGTTTCCCAAATTTCTGTTCAAGGGGATTATGGGGCTACAGAGAAAAGGGATTGAAGATGCACAGTGTGCCAAAGGAGAGTTACCTAGAGATAAAACATTCTCTCGAGCTTTCACAGAAAGTAAATTGGTCAAGCAATGACCGTGACTCATCCAAATGGCTGACACCTACAACAGTTCTACAAAGCACTGTACATGGCTTCAAAGTGAATCCTAAGGGAATTTGACTGACCTTGGGAGATACAAAAGTTACATGTTTTGATATACAGGTGTTGCTTAAACTTGCCCTAAACCAACCAGCAGAAAAGTTTAACCACAAGGCATAAAACAGACAGCTAGTCGGGTGTGATGGCACATGCCTGTAATCCCAGCACTCGGGAGGCTGACACAGGAGGATCAGTGCAAGTTTGAGACTAGCCTGGGCTACAAAAGTGAGCTCAAGGCCAGCCTGAACTGCATAACAAGACCTTGTCTCAAAAAGACAAAAAAAGAAAAAAGAAAAAAAAAAAAAAAAAAAAAAAAAAAAAAAAAAAAAAAAAAAGAAAAACAGAATGCTACATTACAATCCTGAGCTCTAAAAGGCTTAAATCAAGAGCTTCCAACATAGCCAGTTTTGCCAATAATCCACTGCAGTTATCCCCAATGTTAGATTATTTATACAATTATTTTCTTTTAGTTCAATAAGAAAAAAGATTTTTGTACCAGTACTGATTAGAGAAATTATAACATATTCATTGTATCAAATATTGGAAATATAATACTAATATGTTTTGCAACTATCACATTGTTATTTAATATTAAATGCAATTAAAATAAAAAAAACTATGACAATAGAATACAGCCATATGCATGTGAATCAGTGAGTAAACTATTTTTCATTTGGGCAAAACACACACCGAATATTTCCTATACACCTGGGATTATGCAGTACAGAAAAATATAATCCAGAATCCCTGCCTTGTTCTTTGTCTTTCTGGATGCCAAATTTACAAAAGGGGAACACATGAATTCAGAAATATAAATTCAAATGGTTATATCTAATACTTATGTACTACTTCACACTGTAGTCTCTAATCCCGCCCTTTGACTCAGTCCTGCTGGAAAATGTGATTTCAATATCCTCTCCTGGCGCTAGGTTCAAGAATTGCCAATCTTACTCAACCCAAGATTATTTAAGAAAATCAAGAATATTTCAATCCATACAAAAGTTGTGCTCTTCAGCTTCCTCCAATCTAGAAGTGACTTGGGAATGTTCTACTATTGCAGATATGTAAGTTATTTCTAAGAATAAAAGGCTAAGAGGGCAATCTATCAGATGTTCTCCTTTAGCTACGCACGGTAAATCTCATAGTATATGAATTTATTTAAAGACAGAGCTCTTAGAGTCCTCAGCAGATCTAAAATATAGCAAGTGCAGCCGGGCGTGGTGGCGCACGCCTGTAATCCCAGCACTCGGGAGGCTGAGACAGGAGGATCAGTGTGAGTTCGAGACCAGCCTAGGCTACAAAAGTGAGCTCAAGGCCAGCCTGAACTGCATAGCAAGACCCTGTCTCAAAA
>PVJA010031417.1:0-24951 GCA_004027025.1 Myocastor coypus
ACAGCACCGACCCCGACAACAGTGATCTTATTCTGGGGCACCTGTTCCTCCTTGAGGAGATTCACAATCAGCTGATCCTTGAGACTGGCCATCTTGGACTTAGAACTGGAAGGAACCGGGGATGCACGTGGGGCGGGCGTCGGGGCGCACACTTCTCGGTCCGGACTCGGCGGCAACAGCCCTCTTTCACTATTGAGCAATGATCATCTTACTTTGTTTTACTCTTTGCCTCAGTCACTTTCCTCATTGTTAGGACAAAATACCTCCTATCACAGTGTAAAGGAAAGGTTCATTTTGGTTCCCATTTCCATAATTTGAGTCCATAGCTGACTGGGCTCAAATGCAGAAACAGCATGGTGGACAGTCCTAGGATGGAAGGAAGCTGCTCATGTCATGGTAGGTAGAAAGCAAGGTGTGGTAGAAGATGGCTGGGGAGGGACATACACCTTTCCGGGTGACACCCTCAGTGACCCACGCTTTCTGACAAGACTCCACCTCCCAGTGTCACACTCAGCCCTGAACTCACCACTACACTAACTCACCAATGAGTATGGTGCCTAGTGATCCAACACACTCTCAAAGCTCCACCTCCAAACATTTGCGGATTGGGGGGAAGAAGAGGGATATTCTATATTTAAGGTCCAACCCCAAGTACTTCTTTAAGTGTGTCATTAATCAGTCTGTAAAATGCTTTGAAGTCTCCATTTGCTAAGTTTTGAAGTCTGGACCCTCTCACAGGTAGTTTCTGTTGATTGCTTTTCTCCTCGTGTATGAGATAGGCTTTCCTATTTTTTTTTCTGTTTCATAATTTTGTTTTGAGAAATAAACATTTTAGATAATATGTAGTAAAAATCTAATTCCACCTGCCATATCTGCAAGAAGTTGGCTTGCCTGTGTTGCAGGACAACACTATGTGAACGAAATTCATTTTTCTTGGCATATAAAGTCTCTGATGTCAGCCCTTGGAGGGTACAGCCTTGGGCATGCACTCTGGGCTTGTCTTTCATTTCTTGCCATGGGCAGTGCTGGTGTTAGTGGAGCCTTCGGACTCTCTGTGATATCTCTGCTAAATTATCTGTCTTTGTTTAATAACACAGATATTAATCTCTATTCTTTTCTGGTTGATAGTTCAATTATAACACCATGGGGGGACAAATTTCTATACAGCATGATTCAAATAAATTGAGACCTTTTCAGATATAGCTCTTGAAATCATCATCTGAGATTTGTTTAAGCAGGGCTCTTCTCAGCTGTCTTCTAAGATTATCTCTATTACAATTTTGGCTTGTCTCCAGTTTAGATTTTTTCCCCCTGGAATTTCTTTCTTCTTCCCAATTGGTTGCTTCCAAAACTCAGCTGTTGCTTCTGAGACACCCTTGAGCCTGAACTTTGTCCTGCTTTTCTCTGTTCTACATAAAGTTAGTTTCATTGAGGAAGGCTTTGGAGATCTCTGTTGTACAGCCTACTTCTGCCACTGGGAAAAAATTTTTTTGCCAGTAGTTAAGACTAGAGGTGGGAATAATGACCCATGTCTCTCAGAGTGACCTCCTACTCCATGCCCAGGGTGTTAGTCGTGTGATTGTAGCTCCTTTTGGAGCTCTCATGTTTTGTCTCAGTGTAGAACCTGGAGTTAGGCCAAGGATAGTCATAGCCCCAGCATTCTCAGACTCCTGGGCCTAGGACACTAGGATAGAGTTCCCATCATTTTTTTTTTTTAATTTATTTAGCACAGGGTCTCCAGGGTCTCCAGGGCTCCACTACACAGATCAGACTCATAGTGATCCTCCTGTTTTCAGCCTCCCAGGTGCTGGCATTACAGACACATGCCACCATGCCCAGTCTCAATCACCATTTTAGCACACTCTTGGGGCAGGGCCAGCATGGCATGAAATCCCAGCCAAAGCTCTCTGTCTAAGCAGGTGCTTTAGTTTGCTGAGCCCTTAAAACTGCTGCAATTCTAAATTTATGGTTGAAATCATCATTATTTTATTTTATTTATTTATTTATTTATTTATTTATTTTTATTTATTTATTTATTTATTTTTTTGTCTTTTTGAGACAGGGTCTTGCTATGCAGTTGAGGCTGGCCTTGAGCTCACTTTTGTAGCCCAGGCTGGTCTCGAACTCGCATAGATC
Organism: Myocastor coypus; assembly: GCA_004027025.1. Classification (NCBI taxonomy): domain Eukaryota; kingdom Metazoa; phylum Chordata; class Mammalia; order Rodentia; family Myocastoridae; genus Myocastor; species Myocastor coypus. Next base: position 2,137 of record PVJA010031417.1, read on the forward strand.
CTCCTGCCTCAGCCTCCCAAGTGCTGGGATTACAGGCGTGCGCCACCACGCCCGGCAATTATTTTATTAATTCAATATGTATCTATTATCTTCTAGTTGTAAAGCACTATTAAGAATGGTAAATATCTTAGACATAATTACTATATCCATAAAAGTAGTAGACATTTAGATAAATAATAAGGATGATTGCTTCCATGAATGAATGATGGGGTGCTGCAGATATGTTAGGGCTTTCTAACCAGTCTGGCTGGATAGCAAGTTTTTCAGGGAGAGTTTTCCTATAGAACTGGACACTCATTTTAGCTCATTATTTATGCTATAACAAACACAAAAGATAGGGTAATTTATAAATAATAAAACCTTATTTCTCACAGTACAAGGCTGTAAAATCTAAGGTTAAGGTGCCAGAAGATTTTATATCTGTGAATGGCTTATTCTCCAGATGTAAGATGGTTGCTTGGTGCTTTGCCTTTTAGAGAGGAGAAAGGTTATGCCTTCACGTAAGGAGGGTTCAGAAAGGCAAAAGAGATGAGTTTACTTTCTTTATCTCTTTTATAACAGCACTAGCTCTACACATGCACCATTAGTTCTACCCAATTGAATAAGAAATAGCATTGGATAAGACCTGGGAACCAGGCCCAGCATGTGAGTGAGACCGCTCTGAGCCCACCAAAAACTCACTCAACTCAGCAATCAGGCCCCGCGTGTGATTGGAACTTCATCCATCAGACAGGCCTAGTGTGGAAAATTGTGGCAGACCTCCCTGAAGAAAGAACAGAGACAAGAACCACCCAGCTGATCCAGGAGCAGAACATCTTTCCAGAGCAGCACAGCAGGTTCCCCTCCATGGGCTGCAGCAGGAAGAAGTGGGGTTTGGCACACAAACCCAAGCCACCCCACCTAGACAAGTTTGAATTTAGTAGATCCAAATCTGGTGCTAAAGTAAGAACTCTATCAAAGCTGTACACCAAAGGTCAGAAGGCAGGGATATGCAAAATGACAAAGAGAAGGAGTAAAATGTACTCTCAGGCCCTGAGCCCACCCGGAACAAATAGAGGAGACAATAGCATAGAAGAAATTGGAAATCACACACCTGAAATATCTGAAGTAGTAGTATCTGAAGTAAAGAAACAACTGCAGAAAGGTATAAAGGAAATCAGGTCAAAAATAATTTCTGAAGTAAAAAAAGACATGGTAACTATAATGAAAGAAGTACTATGTGCTTCTAAAGAAGACAGTGATAAAAAAGTAGAGGAGAATAGAAAAATGATGGAATCCTTGAATGAGCAATATAGGAAAGTAATAGAATGCATGAGCAGTTTCAAAGTACTATCCAGGAAATTAAAACTCAGTCCCAAGCTGGCAAAACCAGTGCAATGAAAGTGAAAACAGATTTTCAGACCTTAAAGACACCATTGTAGCTAGTGAAGAGGTAAGAAAAGATCTCTTAAAAACAACTAGGATGCAGGAAAAAATAATTCAACACCTGCAAGATGATACAAAGATGAACAATGTAAGACTAACAGGCGTCAAAGAGAAAGAAGGAGTCCATACAAAAGTTATAAAAAGAATATGGGCAGAAGTAATAGCAGAAAACTTCCAAATATGGTGAAACAATTTGGCATTCAGGGAGCTGAAGCATACAGAACTCCAAATAACATCAACCCAGTTAAAACCACACCCAGAATACAATAATCAAGATCCAAGAAATTCAGCACAGGAATACTAAAAGCTGCTAGAAAAAAGAAACAGAACACATTTAGAGGGAAACTCGTCAGAACAATGGCAGATTTCTCCAAACAAACCATCAAGTCAAAAAGAGAATGGAGCAAAGTACTACAAGTCTTGCAAAAAAATAAATTCCAACCCTGACTGATAATACCCTGCAAAATTCTCTTTCCAGTTCGATGGAGAAGTGAAATACTTTCAGGACAAAGAAGAAATAAGGAATTTCATGATGACCAAGGCAACCCTACACAGTTTACTAAAAGATATTATAGGGAGAGATCAAAATGATGACAACTCCATGAAGGAGAATGGAAAGAACCCACCAAATAGGGCAACCAATTAAACACAGGAGAAAAAGAGGTATACAATAACAGTCTTTCAACTATTGTTTTGTATACAGCAGCAAAATATTTCCATCAGCATATTCTACAAACGGACTTCTCCTGCATCCTATGGGTCATGATTCTTTATGGGTCTACAAGGTGGGTATCAAGGAACTAGCAGTAGCTCAGTCCCACAAGTGACACCTGGCCACTAGTAAGAGTCATGGGCACTGTTCATGTCCACAACATACTAGAACTTTGTGTGATATCCTATCTCCAAACTGTTAGAAGTGCAGGTCGTATATTTTCCATTGCAGTATTTCTGTTATGTTTTATTATTAGTAATTCTTTACTACCATGGAAACTTTTCCTTAGTTGATATTTTTGTATATATTAACCTATTCAAATACTATGCAAGTACTCTGAATTGATTATAAATTTGTACATATGACACACAACATTCTGGCTTCTAAGTCGTACTCACAATTTGATTTGAATTTTGGAATATTGTTTTGAAATATTTAATTTTTGATGAATTAATATTTAATTAATTTTATGAATATTGTTTAATTATAATTTTTTATGATTCATACTGTATCTTTGACTTACAATCTACTTATAAGACATGTATGATATTTTCTTCTAGTATTAGAATCTTTAAAAAGAAAAAAGTCTCTGTCTCTCTCTATGTGTGTATATATATATACATATATGTGTATATATATGTATATGTACACGAGAGTTAGAATAAATATATAGCTACTTTCTTAGCTCATTGAGAGTAAACTTTGTACTAATATTATTTAGACAAGATACCAGGTCTGCATCTTGTCCTCTGACTAACTACTATAAAGACAACAATATGCATTGTATTAATTATTATAACCATCCTATGGACTTGTTTTGAAACTATTTCATTGATTTTTTTCTCATTAAGGTGAATAAAAGGAAAAAAGAAATAGCATGAGGAGAAAGTTCTGGAAAATGCTTTCTAAAAAATAGTGGGGTGCAGAGATTGCAAAAGGTTGGGGATGGAGAACACAAGAGGTAGCTCATGGAGTTTAAGAAAATTATATAGGTCCAAAATTCAAGAAGAAAGGGATGGAAAGGAAGTAGGAAGGAGAGGAATACAGAAAACAGGAAGCCTTATGTCAGACACTTAATGAAGTTGGCCTCTCACCTAAAAAGTGGAGTAGGTCTTCTAAGTTTAGTCAGATTTGTCTTTGACAAAATGCCTCTGGAGGAGAGGGAAGTACTGGAGGCTTATGAAGTATCCAGAGAACATAACTGGAGTGTGTATGAGGATGTCATAGAAGAGTATACACTTGAAAAATTTATAGAAAGTTTAGTGGAAAATATTCTCTAGTAGTAGATTGGATAGGGAAGCTAATTAAAGAGATAATTAATTAAAACTTTACCTTGTGCCTAAAATGATTTCATAGAACTTAAAAGGTCCTTACAAGTTAGCAGGACAAATACACTTTCATACTTTCTAAAACGAGGGCAAGGGGAAAATGGTAGCACTCAGTAGTATGATTAGTTCTTGAAATAAAAACCCTGTTTCTATTCTTTTGAAAATGGCTAATAAATTTGGGAGATTTGGGGATTTTTATGATTGTCTTAAAAACTGAAAAGCAAAGAAATGCATTTCCCTGCAGAGAATATTTTTAATAATAGCGTAGTTGATTTATTCTTAGTTTTCATGCTCAAGTATGTAGGAAAGTCTGTTTGTCTTTATTTCTGTGAATGAACTTGATCCAGACTGAGGCCAGCTAAGTTGGTAACACATTTAACATAACTTCTTTTGTGGGCCTTTTCAAATTTCCTGCATTTTATTCACTAACATCCATTCTTCACACTCTCCCCTTCCCCCACCTTCAGCTGAGGTATCAGACTGGATGGCCTCATCACACACATCAAACCACTGCTGTACTCCTGAGGTATGTTTTCAGCCCTATTTTAGTTTTCATGCCCAGGGATCCCTTTCTGGTTTCCACTGTTTTTCTAAGACTCATGGATCTCAGTGAGATGTAAAAACCTAGTTATCGAAGCAGGTCTCATCAGGAAGACAAGAATTGTGCTAGGTTCTTCAGGTAGAAAGGATATACCAAAGAGGTTGTCACACAGGTGATGAAAGACTGATAGAGAAAACAGGGGCCACCAGGTGACTGGAGTTACTAGCTGTAGGACAGCCACAGAAAATTAGAGAATTAAGGGGAAGAACACGCTTTCTCAGAATCTGGAATCCCAGGAAGGGTCCCACAGAATTGGTTCTCTGAACAATGGGTAGCACGTGGATGGTGCTGCTATCTTTGGAATAATAGGGCTGGTTCTAGTGGCATGAATGGAAGCTGAATCCGACTGCTGTTATTGGGCATGCTGAAAAATCGCGAAGAAAGCAACACGTGAGATAGGGAGACTTTTTCTTCCCTCCTCCAACCTTTCACGACCTACAGAAACTTGTCTTTGTTTGAACTGCTATCATAAATTATTATGAATCAGATAGCTTATGAACAACAGAAAGCTATTGCTCACAGATTTGGAGGCTATACATCCACAATTAAGTGTCAGGGTGGGTCCTCTGGCCAGAGCCTTCTTCCAGGTTAACATCATCTGCATTAAAGTTCCAGAGAGTTCTGAGTTCTCCTCTTACTAATTTCATTCATGAGGGCTCCATGCTCAGGCCTAAACTACACTCAAGACTTCATTCTCTTAGTAGCATCATATTGGGGGTTAGGATTTTGACTTAAGAATTTTGAGGGGGTGGACACAAGAATTCAGGCCCTAACGTGCCTCTCGCTAGCAGAATATAGTAGGAATCCCAGATAACAAAGGAGTCTGGAAAATAAGATATCTAGAGTACTAGATCTGGCATCATGTGGAGGAGATCACTGTGTGATCCACAGCTGAGATGCACTGGGTTTCTTAATAGGCTTATTTGGAAAACATGTCCCCAGCAGCCTCTTTATACCAGAAATCCTAGAATTTTTTCCTTCCTTTAACCCAAGCCCTTCCCAAATCTCGGGGAAATCCTTAGCTTTTCAAATGTCTCAAATCCTCCTTTAACGAAGTTGAATAACTTTAATCATTTACAATAAACAGTGGTGCCCATTAAAAGCAGGGTCTGAATTATCAACAACTAACAATCTAGTTCTTTCCTCAAGGACAGATCTCTCAGGATATGAAGACCAATTTTTGCATTCTCTCTCTATATATATATATTTTTGTGTGGTACCAGGGATTGAACTCAGGACTTTGAGCTTACCAGGCATACACTTATTCCACTGAGCTATATCCCTGGTCCCTGCATTCTATATTTCTTGCATAGAAAAATATAAGAAAATCTAAAGGGGTTGCCTTTTACAGCAAACCAGAATAGCCAATGGGTGCATAATCATAATAATGATTGTGGTAGGCTCAATAATGGTATAATGGTGTCCACAGCTTAATCCTGGGAACCTGGGGGAAGCACTTTACCTGAAAAAAGAGGCCTTGCCCATGCCATGAGGTTTGAGATGATTCTGATTATGTGGGTGTACCCAATGTCATCACAAAGCTCCTCATAAGAAGGAAGTAGAGGATTAGAGTCAGAGAATATGTACCCATGGAAATAGAAGTAGGGGTGATAGACTGCTATGGTTTAGATCTGGAGGATTTCCTCAAAGACTTATGTGTTTGGAATTTGGATAATGGGGATGCTATACTCATCAGTTGATTGGGGCAGTGGGGCACGATCTGTACAGGCATATTTCCCTCTCCCCACACTTCTTAGCAGCTGGCAGAGGCCAACAGATTCCCCCTAGAGCCTGTAGAAGAAATGCAGCCCTGCCAACACCTTGACTATAGTCATGAGAGTCATTTGGAACTTCTGACCAATGGTAAGACAAGCTGGTTGTCTTAGTTACTTTTTTCTCATTGCTGGGACAAATACCCGACAGTCAAAATGAAAGAAGGAAAGATTTATTTAGCTCAGAGGTCCCTAGTGCTCTGCCTCAGCCTATCTGCCTTAAGCCACACCCATAATCCCAGCCGTACTCGAGCCCATAATCCCATCAGTACCGAAACACATAATCCCAGTGGATCATGAGTCAAGTTTCAAATTCTAGAAGTCCCTGCCTCATGATTGAATGAGGTTTAGGGGGGAATAACTAGACATAAACCATAACACTGGTGCTGCTTTAACCATTGTTTGTGATAATCTGTTACAGCAGCAATGGCAAACACACCCTGACTGATTACTACATAAGCTGGAAGCTGTGCAAGCACCACTGACATTTGATTTACTCACAGTGAGATTGAAGACATTCTCATTACACAAATGAAACTAAAAGCCAGAATAAATAAGCCTCATAGACTAGGGTGCATGGTCAGTGGGAATGGAGCTGACATTTGGAAGCTGTGGGTCAGCCCCTAGGGCTTTTCTTTCACCCACTGGGAGAACTGCTTCATGATACTCTGTTATCTGAGCCTTGGGCAGCCCCTCTAGGTCAGAGAGGACTTAGGACACAAGAGATCCTGTCCTATAATATCCTATAACTCAGTGGTGTCCCAAATTTTCTGTTCAAAGAGATTATGGGTCCACAGAGGAAAGGGATCGATGATGCCTAAGGAGAGTCACCCAGAGAGAAAGTATTTTCTCAGGCTTTCACAGAGAGCAAACTGGTCAAACAATGGCCGTGACTCATCCAGATGGCTGATACTGACAAAAGTTCTACAAAACGCTATACGTGGTTTCAAGGTCAATCCTGAGGGGATTTGACTGACCTTGGGAGATACAAAAGTTGCATGTTCTGTTATACAGGTCTTGCTTTGCTTGGCCTTTACCATCCAACAGAAAAGTTTAACCATGAGGTATAAAAAGTAAAGCCATATTAATATGCTGAACTGTAAAAGGCTCAAGTCAACAGCTTCTGACACTGTCAGTTCTGCTGATAACCCACTACTATTATGGACTATTGGTCTATATATACAGCTACTTTCTACTAGTTCAATGAGAAGAAATATTTGTACCAATAGTGTTTAGAAAGGTCATCATGTCTGCATCTTGCTCTCTGAGCAACTACTATGAAGACAATATACTTTGTATCAATTATTGTGGCTATCCTACCAACGTGTTTTGAAACTGTCTCACTGTTATTTCTTACTAAAATTAATAAAATAAAAAAGAGATTTATGACAAGAGTACTAATTTATCTACCTAGTAATATAAATGCCTGTAGAAAATATAGAGTTTTTTTTTTTTTTGTTCAAAATCAATCTGATTTTTCTAATGAGCTCTCAATATCTAGCATATGTAATCCAACTTAAACATTTGTCTTATGGGCCCAGCAGGATGGCTCAGTGGTCTAAAGCGACTGCTTAGGAAAGCTTAGGCAGCTTCAGGGACCACGGTTTGATTCGCAGCACCACATGCTACGCCAGCCCTGCCCTCAGAGCAGGCTGAACTGACCATAAAACAAACAAACAAACAAACAAAAGCTCTGAAACAAGAAAAAAAAATTTTTAAAAAGATGTTAAAAATAAACATTTGTCTGAATCAATAATTCAATAGTTCTTATTCAAAATGCTTAATCTTTTGACATAATTACATATTATTTCCACCTCCCTTGCCATCTCCTCAGCTTCTCTATACAGTGGACTCCAGGTCTATTGTATAGCATAGCTTGTAAGATATCAAAGAAGAGGAGTGAAAGCTTTCTTCAGGTCGTGTCAAGAGCACATGAAGAAAACTAAAACACAACCAAAAATTCACTGAGATACTTCACAAAGGAAAAAAAATTATCCAAGAGTGAAATATATATTCGTTTTTGTTTTGTTTTGTCTTTTTGAGACAGGGTCTTGATGTGCAGTTCAGGCCTTGAGCTCACTTTGGTAGCCCAGGGTGGTCTCGAATTCACATCGATCCTCCTGTCTCAGCCTCCCAAGTGCTGAGATTACAGTCGTGAACCACCACGCCTCGCTCCGTGAAATATATATTTGAAAAATGTGTAAAGCCATAAATTTCTGTCAATGAAAAGAACATTTTATTTTATTTTATTTTATTCAGTCTTTTTTTGTGTGTATTTGATACAGGGTCTGCAGGGTCTACAGGGTCTCACTGTATAGACCAGACTCTAGTGATTCTCCTGTTTTCAGCTTCCCAAGAACTAGGATTACAGGCGTGCACCACAAAACCCAGTGTCTATTGCCGTCTCAGTGTGCCCCTTGGGCAAGGCCAGTACTGCATGCTAGGGATCAAAGCCCGACCACTGTGAGAACATTTTAAATGACAATGAAATAAGCTTTGTGCACCATTGCATTGCTGAAATTTGAAGACCTTCCAGTCATCCCTGAGTAATTTTGCAGTTGGATAATGAGCGGTAGTCTTCATTCTTTGTTTATTGCTTCCATAGAACTGCTGACCAGAGTACGGCCAGATAGGAAATCAGGGTACAAAGCAGACAGCTACTGGGAGCATTTTTCTGTTTTTATTTCACCTATGCTGAGACTTGACATCTGGGGAGATGACATCTGGGCATTCAGGGTGACATGTTATGACATGTTATGACATGCTGTGACATTGTTTTTGCAGTGAGTGCACCTATTCAACATGAGGTGGTGAACACAACTTCCTATAGTGCAGTCCATGGTACTAAGGCTGGAGTGACTGAAGTTTTGGTTTTTAAAAAGACGATGATGCACAAAAAGCTGCTATACCATACAGGGAGAGATTTTTAAACTCAGAAACCTGTGTTGTGGCCTAGAAGTTGAGTGCTTATGAAGGGGCCTCATAACCCTGGAATGAGGGGCAGAGTCATCCTGCATTCTTTGCACACAGATACCAGATAGTCTCTCAGAATCTCTTGATGTACATGGAGTAGTCACAGGTGGACGCAACGACTTAAGATGTGCCTTGCACACAGCAAATGTGCTTCCCTTGTTCCTCCAACTCTTGATTCATTACCAACTGTGAAAGCATGGCTGTTCCAAAGCTGCATGGTGTGGTTCTGGGGAGGAGGCTCTCTAGAATTGTGTACCATGAAGTGCTGGAGAGGGTGTGCCAAGCACTGACTCCAGGAATGGCAGGCAGGGGCTTCGCGTTTGGGTCCTCCTAACAAATGCATTACCTGTAAAGAGTTACCTGTCCTGCCTTTCCTGCCAGCACCACTGGATTGATTCTGTGTCTCCTCCAAATGAATGGCAAGCATTTTGGCTGTTATTTTATTTGTTTTTCATTGAGATATTATGAAAATCTTCATACTTAAGCAAAAACAAGCAAAATGGTGTGATGAGTCCTTAAATCAACTTCAGTAATTGCCAACACTTTGTCTTTAACTTTTTCAGAGGTCCTACCGTTTTTTTCCCACCAGCTGTTACCTTAGCAGTATTTTAATTTGCTTAGGAAATCTGAGAGATCTTGTTATTCACTTATAATACTTGAGGATAAATCTCAAACAAATACAAAGCACCCCCTTCACACTACAGTAGCTGGAACACCCAAGAAAATTAACAGCAATAAATCAGTTTAACCTAATATCGACTCCATGTACATTTTTCTCAAAACCATTTTAAGATGTGGTTTGCTCAAATCAAAACCCACACAAGGCTCACACATTGCACAAATTGCTGTCTCATCAGTCTTTGAAGCTGCCCTCCTATGCTTTTCTGTCTGTTTTAGTACTGTTCATTTTTGGGGTGCATTGTCTGGACATGAAGTGGGGACTAGAGATGAAAACCAAGCAGTTTGCTGAAATTAACTGAATTTTCCCCTTAATTTACTTTATATTTTGAAATATTTGATAAAATTATTTAATAACATCCTTTTTAATTAGACTTTAATCAGTATTCCTGTTACTTTGCAATTTTAATAACAGCCATGGGTGAGATATTTCTACATTCTATAAACAGCTTTTAGGAAGATATTTTGGCTACACTGACGATTTATTACATCATTTTCAATTTCCATGTAGGTCTTCGGATTTTTTTTGAAACAAATTATGCAGTTTAATCATATTGCAGTCAGGCACTTAGACCACGAAGCTAAACCATTAGGGTCCCAAAATTCAAAAATCCAATCCAGAAATGGGCATCTGAGATGAACACACACTTCTCAGAGAAATTCAATAAGCCTATAAATATATGAAGAAATGCTCCATATAGCTAGCCATTTGCGAAATGCAAATCAAAACAACACTTAGATACTATCTCACCCCAGAAAGAATGGCTACTATAAAGAAATCAACCAACAACAAATGTTGGAGGGGCTGTGGGGAAAAAGGAATGCTTCTGTACTGCTGGTGGGAATGCAGACTGGTGCAACCATTATGGAAAGCAGTGTGAAGACTCCTTAAAAAAACTAGAGCTGGAAATCCCATTCAATCTAGCTATCCCCCTACAGGGAATTTTTCCAGAACAGCTGAAAATATCATATCATAGTGATATCTGTGCATCTATGTTTATAGCAGCACAACTTGTGATAGCTAAATCTGGGAAACAACCAAAATGCCCATCATCTGAAGATTGGTTGAAAAAGATATGGTATTTTCATAAAATGTAATACTATTCAGCTATAAGGAATGATAAACTAGAAGACTTCATATATAAATGGATGTATCTTGAATGTATACTCATAAGTGCAATAAACCAGACCTACATATGCAAATACTGTACAGTCTCCCTAGTTTAAGGACTCAAAAGAAGAAATAAATTAATAGATAAATTTTGGGCAGCACCAGGAATCAATCTCAGAACATTGCATTTTCTGCAGTCTCAATCCCTAGAATTTTTTTTTTTGTTGTTGTTGTTTTAGAGGAGTGACTTAAATACAAAATGCAATGGGAAGAGTTAAAAAAATTAATGTTGCCGGGCGTGGTGGCGCACACCTGTAATCCCAGCACTCGGGAGGCTGAGGCAGGAGGATTGGTGCGAGTTCGAGACCAGCCTGGGCTACAAAAGTGAGTGCAAGGCCAGCCTGAACTGCATAGTGAGACCCTGTCTCAAAAAGACAAAAAAAAATTAATGTTTATTGAAAGTAGTAATGTTTAACTATTTGATCAGTCTTACCTATGTCTGTTGATCTATACTGATTTGATGATGAAAATATCTAATGCAAACATTGTTGAATTTTTCTTGTTTTGAAATTCTATACTATATGACTCTATGTACTCTTGTCACTTTTTTTTCTGTTTTTGTTTCTGCTATTTTTGCTCTTAAAAATATAATAAAAATAAAAAATCATATTGCATGTTACATTTCAGAGTAATAGTAAGCTCTCTTTTATGTTATAATCTGATTACAATGAATTCTCTTTTTAGATTGCTCAAAAATATATGCTAATAAGAATGCAATGGTCTCTGAAACACATACAAGGATAAATGGAGCTCCACCTGAACTAGTGGTATAGTTATATTTAATGTGTCAGGAGTCACTTGTGTCCTGGGCATAGAAGATGACCATGACCTGCAGCCCAGAATCTTTCTCCCTCACCTCTGTCATGACTATTTATTCCAGCATGTCCTACACGTGGCCACCTCATTTTTATAGCTAAGATTTGTCCCTGATGCTGTTAGTATTTAGGATTTCACTTCTTCTGATGTATTTTCAGGTCATAAACTTTATTTTTTGTTATAAACAGTGACATTGTCCAGTAATGTAAGGAAACCAACACAGTAGTTGAGATGTTTGCCTATCATGCAATTGACTTTCACTAGATAAAACATTATTGATCAAATGATGATAATGTGTATATCATCCATGTTGCTAGGAATGAATCATAAAACACACTCATGCCTTTATAGCGAGTTGAGAAGAGGAAGGAAATGCAGTTCAAAATTCATATTTCTGCCAGATGTGGTTGTACATGACTATAATCTCAGTACCTGAAAGACTGAGACATGATCATGAACTCAAGGCCAACCTAGGCTACCTAACGAATTCAAGAGCAGCCTGAACCACAGAGTGAGACTCTATTTCAGAAAACCAAGACCACCTCCCTAATCAGACAAACAAAAAGCATGTTCCCAAGTGTGGAGATGTAGCTCCATGGCAGAGCACTTGCTTAGCATGCATGAGGCCCTGGCTTTCATCCCTAGTGCTAGAAAAGAAGGGAAAAAAAAGCCAATTTCTTTGATTTCCTTTTATTTACTCTTTATGTGCTCCTGCTATGTTTTGGGCAAAAGTATTTAATCTGTATTTCAGGAAGAGCAGTGTTATTGAAAAGTGATGAAATGATGTTTGCTACAGCCTCATTCCAAGTTCATGGTGAAATCTGACTGCTATTGTGGTGATTGATAAGTGATTCAGGCATTAATGGAGATTAATACCTTTCTGTGACTTAGTCACTGGCTTAGTCAGTGCTGCAAGGCTATTAGAAAGTGGCCCCCAAGTTACATTTTCTCTCTTCTGCATGCTTGCCTTTCTGCTTTCTGCCATGAGTGGAAGCCTTTGCATGCGCCACTGGCTTGGACTCTCAGCCTCCAAAACTGTGAACCCAAATAAACTTCTTTCCTTGTAAATTCCCCAACCTCAAGCATTCTATTACAGCAACAGAAAACACATCAGACAGAGGGCTGCAAGGAAGACAGAGTGAGACTGTGGGTAAATAATTGGGAGGAGGGGACAACAACACTGAAGAAAAGAGAATTGAGAGGGATTTCAGCATAACTCAAAGGATCACTTAGGAAAGCTTATAAACTGCAAAAGTTAGGTTTCATTTAACATTGCTTTCTTGCTTTTTCATTACAACAGGAGTTTCTTTAAATTATTGTCCCATGTTAAGTCCCACTGTGCTCATTAGCTCTGCTTTCCATTCTTTCATTTTAAAATGTCAAATAGTAGCTTAATTGAATATAAGGTTATTTAATTTCATAGATGTGATTTTATACATGTAACCTTGGCTATCTTACTGTTGTTATTCATGTGAAATAATAAGACAAAGTATTAAAAAGAGACTTTTTGCTATTTCACATTATATTCACCCGTCTTTACCCACAGCTGGAAAAACATACATAGGCACATGGACATGTGCAAACTACATCTACCTTTGCCAGCCTCAAGGCCTTGGTCTTGCACTATTTTTAATAGATATTTACATTATCATTCTTTTCTTCTTTGGGTATAAGCCATGATTTCTTTTTTATATAAAAATGAAGGGATTCCTATAAAGTGTAAGTTACAATTGAGCACTATAAACTCATCAAGGCTATAAAATTCGTTATGTCTTCTTGAGCTATTTACAAGCCTGTTTTTAATACCTTTGTGTTATAGAAGGATTAAATTATAGCTTTGCAGGAGATTAGGTTTCTTTGTATTATTGTATTTACACATCTGGTTGGTCTATTGTACATTTTCTCCATACTATCTTATAAACTGATTAGGACATAATTCTTCTATTGTGTGTTTAAGAGTCCTCCATAGTATAGACTTAAAAGCAAAATTAAATATGTAATATATCTGGCTTAGAAAATTATTGGCACCCAATTGCTGCATTATAATTCTGCCTATGGATCTACCTACCTACACTGAGCTTTAAAAAGAAAATGCAATTAAAGACACAAATTGCTGTAAACATGGAATTCTATTCTAGCACTAGTAATGAGGAACTTCTCTCCATTTCTGACCCTAAAGAGACCATCTTTGAGCTCTTCTGTAGAGAGACGTGAGTGATACTTTTGTGTCTTACTATCAGACACAACATATAAGAATACTCACAGATCAGCTAGCATTTCTTTGGCTGTGAGAAGCTGAGCCTTTGTGTCCTAAAATTATGGGCACATAATCTCAAATCTGCTGTGTGGCTAAAAATAAAATAAAAGTTGAGTGTACTATCTTTGTTTGCTGAAAACTCAATATACAGTATGGAGCAAAATGTTTAGTCTTTTACTAAGTGATAAAATGTCATTTCAGCAATAATAGCCATGGGGTTGGGGATGAGGCTCAGTGGCAGAGTGGCTGTCAGGTGACAATAACCTCCGCCACTTAGCAGCTTCTGGCTTTCACATTTATGAAAACCAGACCGATCCGGAAAATCAGGGATTTTGAAAGCTTTTCCTACTAGGTTTGAGACTCAAGCCACCACACTTTGCATTGGGTTTGTACACCCAATTGAAAGCTCAAGCTGGGAAGACATGGACATTTATGAAGGTCCTTTTTGTGAAATTCCTAGGCATTTTTTCATTTAAAAAAATGAGGAATGAATTGTTGAAAGGTTAGGTTGTAATGTTTTTCCTGTGAGCTGTTGGCTTACTTGTAACTTTCTTCTTCTTGCCCCTTGCCCTGTCAACTCCCTAGGATACAGGACCTTTCACAATAGCCCAGAAACAGAACTGGCTTGGGGTCAGCACTTAGCAGTGCCGGAAAAATGCTTGGTTAGTGGAGTGAATTAATTTGATGAGCGTGGCTTAAAACAGAATTTTGCTTCTGTGTGCAAACTCCATGATTCAAGTGCTTAACTGCCCTAACTTGTCATTCACACTCACGCTTTTCCCTGGTTATGGCAGCACCTGCCTATGCCTTCAGCATTCAGGAAGCCTAGGCAGGAGGATTGCTGTAGGTTGAAGCTGCCTCTCAACTGTATATTGAACTCAAGGTCCGCCTGAATTACAGAAGGAGACCCTGTCTCAAAACACACAAACTAGTCAGGGGATATAGCTCAGCATAAACACCTGCCTGGCAAGCATAAAGTTCTAAGATTAAGCCCTGGTACAAAAAACAGAAACACATTCAAGAAAAAACAAACAAACAAAACTTCTAAGTTTGCATGACTGGCTGAAAAGGGAATGCAGAAGCACTCGGGTGCCCCTATAGAAGCATCCAGGTGTGTAGACAGGAAAATAAAAGCCATTTGCAAAACACAGCTAATAAGCCTTTGCATTCAGTGACCTCCAAATATCTAAATAGAATTGTCCCAGTGGCCTTTTTATTTTATGTATTTATTTTTCTCCTATCTCGGAACCTTTGTTTGTTTATTCACTCATGTTTATGGCCAGCTCAGCCCGCCCTGAGGGCAGGGCTGGTGCAGCATGTGGTGCTGGGGATCGAACCGTGGTCCTTGCAGCCTCCCAAGCTTTCCCAAGCAGGTGCTTTAGACCACTGAGCCATCCTGCCCTAGTGGCCTTTTTATTTCTCATAAATTTTTGTTATTTTTGAGATAGAGTCCAGCTAAGTGTCTGATTCTCCGTGTACTTTCTTAGAAAGGTTGTGTTGCCTTCTTCAACTGCATGGAAAGTGTGGAAAATTACAGTTACTTCTGCGACGCATAAAGGAGGAATGTAAATGAGATGGCCTATATTATTTTATTTCTGCTTGGTCCCCTTTCCCTCATCTCCTTTTCCATAATCTCCCTTCCTGCCCTATCTCTGGTTGACCTCTCACTGCAGGGGTTTCTACCCGTGAAAATATGCACCGATCCATGACCTGTACAGTCTCTGGAATTGTTCTCAGTGTGAAATTCTCCCTAGGCATGAGGGACAATGAATACTTCCATTTACCACCCAACTGAAAGCCTTATGAGTGTCGGAGATGTAAATTTATTTTAACCTTAAACCTAGAGTATGGTTCTTGTGTGTGGGAGCCAGCAATAGGCAAGTCGTGTGATTGGGAGATACATTTCAATTAATTCTTCCACCCACACCCTATCTCTTCAGCATCAGAACCTTTTATAGTGTTAAAATTAACAATTATGCAGCTGATGGCTGGCGAAATCCACCAGGGGACCCAGAGAGAGCCTCAGATAACATGACACATATAAATCATTCAGGAGAACAATTCATGAAAGAAAAGTTATCTGTGTTTGGGATGACATTGGAAGAGCTAAATAGGAGTCAATTGGAAGAAGGGACACTTAGTCCCATTGTCCGTTTGCCTTTTTCTTTCTTTTTTTTTTTTTTAATTGTGTCATAATATACATTTTTAAAATTAATTATCCATTAGCCACAAGATAAACGTCTCTTCTTGCATGAAGGAAACAGTGGCCCAGTGGTGAAAGATTATTTCATAGGAGTAGCACTCCTAGGGAAAGTCCCTCCCCCATGAAGTGGCAACTGCTCCTGGAAGAGGCACAGGGGAGGTGACAATCACAATGAAAGACCTGCCAACACCAGTCTATGGATCAGCTATGTAACAGAAGGACCGGGCCAGGAAGACTTCCCAGCACGTGGCCTAGGTGGCAGAGTCATAAGAGCTCCACAGAGTGATGGCCTGCAAGACCCAGGAATAGCAGGGCCCGCCAGATAGCTCAGTAGGCTAAAGCACCTGGGGTTTAATCCCCAGGTCCTGTGCTGGCCCGCTCCTGGGGAGCACTGAGACAGCAATTGAAACAGGGCATGACGATGCGATGGGTACCTGTAATCCCAGGGCATGGGAGGCTGAAAACAGGACGGTCACTAGGAGTCAGATCCATGTGGTGAGACCCTGGAGACTCTGCACTAAATACATAGAAAACAAAACAACAACAACAAAAAAGACTAAGGAGCAGTAGTGCTGTTGCAAGGCTTCCTTCATCCAGATGCTTTGCAAGCATCTCTGCAAGTGTTTACATACTTAACATCTTCAGGCACCGTAAAAAATGCCTAACCCAGGGCATTGGTTTAGTAATTGTGCAAAAGAGAAAGGGACAGAAAGATGGGGGTGGGGGGTGAGAAAAGAACTGAGCTAAGTTCTGTTCACATCCAGACTCCACATGATGAATGGAATCATTTTGTATTATAAACATGTTGTAGTAACATAGAGAAAACAAATATCAACACATTATTCTTGATTCAGGGAAAATAAACATGCACACATGGAATAGAACAGCACTCAGTAGAACCAACTGCAGACTACTACATTCATGCTAGTTATGTTTCATTTACTTAAACTTGCATTTAAATTTTGTTCATAATATTTTTTATACATAGTACACTGATCCTTGGGAAATGACGGTGCAATGGTCTTGATTTATCTTTTTTTTTTTTTTCAGGACCAGGGTTCAAACTCAGGACCTTGCACTTGCCAGACAGGTGCTGCACCACAGAACTGTCTCTCCAGTCCCTATCTTTTTTATTTTCTTAAAGAATACAAAACAGTGATAAGAAAAAATAGCATTGAAAATGATACAAAATTTCACGAAAGCTATAGAAATTCAACAATGTCTGCTTTGTTGCATGATGCTATCATAAAACTAGTTGTCCAAGTTATGGGATATAAACATGAAATACTCGTTTAAAGAAAACAAAAGAAACAGAACAAAACAAGAGCAAGAAAGTGATAAGAAATTCAAAAGAAAAACTAATTAAAAGGAAAAACATTAAGCATTAAGTGCTCCTTTCGAAAGACCAGCAGAAGGGCTGGGGAGATAGTTCAATAGAATAAGCACTTGCCTAGAAAGAGCAAGGACCTGAGTTCAATCCCTAAAGACCAGCAAAAACTGACAGTATAATTTTCCAAATCATTCAACATATTTGATTTATCTTTCTTAGCTTAAATCTTAAACTTCACTTAGACTTACAGAAATATTTGCCTTATTGTTTTCATGTAAGGAACAACTGGATTGTGAGCTTTACTAAGCACTACACGTGCCAAAATTGTCACACATTTAATTTCTTTAAAATAATTTATTCTTTCCTCTTTACGTACATATTCTGCTACTATTATTCAGAAGAAAGAAAAATTAAGACAGCAAATTCAGGACATTTGCCAGGAGGCAGGAGCTTGTGCCACTGAGCTATCTCTGTGGCCCAATAGGGCTTCTTTGACCTGATCCAGTAACTGTGTCATATTTTGGTACACTCCTCAGTATTCATTATTCTTTGTGGAAGTATGAATCAGACTAGCTTCATATTTATTTGCATTTGAAATACTTGGATGAAATTTGTGTTCTTTCTGTAGTCTAGGGATTTAAGCTTAAAACTGTTTATGGTGACACATAATGTCATGTATGCACAATTAGTTGTCTCATTGAACATATCAATTATAATTTTATTCTGGTGTTTTGTTCTTTGTGAATACATAAATGTTGATGATCCAGTGCTGACAACTAAGGAAAGATGCAGCGATATCATCAGTTTGCATAACATGCTCATTAATATGTGGAAAGTAATGATTAAGACACAGACCTAACAATCCCAGTACAGAAATCATAAAGATATTGCCAGTTTGTCACATAGGACACAGAGGGAGATGAATCTAGAGTGTTTTCTAATGGAAATTGCTCCCTAATCAGGCACACGATGTTCCCTGAACAACTTTTATTGTAGAAAAATTGGTATGATTATCAACATATTTAGATACTATATGCATATGTATACTATCTATAATATAACATATAAACATACTATCTAGGTAGTATATGTACACACTAAGTGTGCATGTAAATATAAAAATGTTTTACATATAGTAAACTGTTCTTTGTCCTTATGGCAATGCTGTGCCTTAGGTCATTTGCTATCAATGAATCTTTATGCTGTTTCCATAATTTCAAGGTGGAAAAACTCCTTCAGGTTTGATCACAGAGGGATGAATAGGCTGTTTTGCACCTGGGAAATTCTCCCTTTGGCCATAAAGTTTCTTTTCTTTTCTTTTTTACTGTATTTGGGACATGGTCTGCAGGGCCTCACTACATAGATCGGACTCCTACTGATCCTCCTGTTTTTCAGCCTCCCAAACACTAGGATTACCGGCATGCGCTGCCATGCCCAGTCTCAGTCGCTGTCTCGGTGTGCCCTGGGGGACGGGCCAGCATAGCAGGCTGGGGATCAAACTCCTGATCCCTGCATCTGCCTAAAGGGCACTTTAATGCACTAAGCTATCTGGCTGGTTGCATCGAGTTTCTTTCAGATGGGCCTCTCTGGTCTTTCACCTTTTATTCAAGATGCTTTAAGCCCACCGTTTTCTTTTCTTTTTTTTTTTTTTTATTTTAAAGAGTAAAAATAACAGAAACAAAGAAAAAAACAGTAACAAGTAGGAGTACATATAGTATATAATTTCAAAACAAGAAAAATTTAGCAATGGTTGCATTACATATTTCATCATCAAATCAGTATAGATCAACAGACATAGGTATGTAAGACTGATCAAACAATTAAACATTAACATTTTCTATAAACATTATTTTTTTTAACTCCTCCAAATGCATTTTGTATTTAAGTCACTCTTCTAAAAAAAAATTATAAGGGTTGAGAATGCAGACAATGCAAGGTCCTGAGATTGATTCCTGAGATTTATTTATTTATTTATTTATTTATTTATTTATTTATTTATTTCTTCTTTTGAGTCCTTACACTAGGGAGACAACATGATATTTGCATATGTAGGACTGGTTTATTTCACTTTTGAGTATACATTCGAGATATATCCATTTATATATGAAGTATTCTAGTTTTTCATTCCTTATAGCTGAGTAATATTCCATTTTCTGGAAATACCACATCTTTTTCAACCATTCTTCAAAGCCCACAATTTTAAAGGGCACCATTCAGTGGATATTTTTGTTTGCAGGACTCTGCAGCCATCACTGGTAGGCAATTCCAGAGGTTTTCCTCCACCTTAGAGAGAAAGCAGTATCCCTGACAACTCCACAATCCTTCCTCCCAGTTCTACTAGTAGAACTGGTACTAGTCGTTGGCAGGTGGCCTATTCTGGACATTTCCCAGCTTTTTATTTTATTTTATTTTTTTGTTTGTTTGTTTGTTTTTTTGTGGGACCAGGGTTTGAACTCACGACCTTGCACTTGCCCAGCAGGCACTTGTACCTTGGAGCTATCTCCCCAACCCCTTCCCAGCTTTTTATGAGTGACTTCTTTCACTAAGTACTCTTCTCTGTGCTGCAAAGAAGATAAAGGAAAACTTTTCTGCTCCCAAGGGGACAATAAATTGGAGGACAATGACCTTAGATAAATATGTATGATGCACATTTTCCACTTGCTTTTTTCTCAAATCTGTCTGGTATACTATTTATAAATATGAAGTATTGGACCTATTATGTTATTGCCCAAGCAACACTGCTTGAGTAGACCAGATCCAGGCTCAATCTACACAATGGTCTCTCCTATTTCTTCATCAAAGATCAAGAGAACTTAGAGACCCACGATGGATTTATGGGCTCTTTCAGACTGTCATTAATAAAATAGCCAGGCTTGCCTTCTGCTCTTGTCCATAGTATAGTGTCCCTTTCACCCACAGAGGGAGGAAATTGGCACATCAACTGTCAACCTGTGTCACCAGCACAGGTAACATCGTAGCACCCCAGAATGCCAGCTTTTTGCATGGGCCCGAGGTCAATGGCCTGGTCTATCTAAGAGTTGTCACCTGAAAAATCTACAAAAACAACAAAATCTTTCTCCTACCTCTTCAATATATCCTGTGAACATCTGGGTCTTCAGGGACAAGGATTGAACCCAGAACCTTTAAACCTTTGCATGGACCTATGTTCCTAGTGGTTTTTATTGTTTAGTCTGAGACAGGGTCTTACTAAGTTGCCCAAGCTGGACTTGATTTTGGCATCTCCCTGCCTCGACTTCCCAGAGTACTGGGAATACAGGTGTGCATAACCACACCTAGCAATGAGAACATCTTTTTATAACCCAAGTCAATAAAATTACTTTCTTTACTTAAAGAAGAAAACAGCGGAAACACGTGAGCTCATAGGCACAAGCATCCTGAGTAGGACCCAGCAGCACAGGAAATGACAGCAAGAAACATAATATGAAACATGACTTCAAATTAAAATCTGCACAAGAAATTATCTACACCAGAATGAAGAGACAATCTATAGAACAGGAGAATTTTTTTGTAAAAGTTTTTTTTTTTTTTTCTAAAGGACAAAAATTTATTTTTAACAACTTTTGTACACACATTTATAATATCCAGGTGAAAAGTTTCGCCAGCAGATCTTTTGAAAGAAAATTAGTATCTAGAACATATAAAGAACTAAAACAACACCAAAAAAAAAAAAAGACTCAATCAATAAATGGATTGAACAAATATGTCTCAAAAGAGATTCAACTGGTTAATTAGTAGATGATAAACTCTTCAGCCATCAGAAATGCAAATCAAAGCTATACTGAGATTCCAGCTCACTCTTGCCAAAGTGTCAGTCATCAAGAGTACAACAAATAAACAAACCAAACAACAACAACAACAACAACAATAAAAGCTGATGGGGATATGGGGGAAAGAGAACTAGTATAGCCAGTTTGGATATTAGTGTGAAGGTTCACCCCAAAAGTAAAAACAGAGCTATCCTCTAGCCCAGCTATGCTGCCTTGTGGTATATTCCTGCAAGAATTAAAGTCAGGATACTGTTGGAATACCCACGTATCCATACTTATGTGCTGTCATTCGCAATAGTTATAATGTGGAAATAGACTGGATGCCCATCAACACATACATGGATAAAGGAAAGAAAAGGTGGCATATATATACAATGGAATAGTATTTGGCATAAGAAAGAAAGAAAAATGCATTTGCAGGAAAGTAGGCAGAACTGAGGACCATCAAGTTAAGCCAAATTCATGAACTCAAATATTGAATTCTTTTCTCTCACAAACGATCTCTAAAAGACACAGGGAAAACAGTGATGACAGGAAAGTAGAAGGGCCAGTATTAGAAAAGGGGAGGGGGCAATGGGGTGAGAGGAGGAAGTGACGGGAATCAAAAGAATCAAAGTATGTTGTACACGTGTAAAAAATATCAAAATGAAATAAATATTTCACTATTGCTAAGATACAGAGATGTCAATTTGGAATATAACCCCCATTCCCCCTATTCTTTTCTGCTTTACGCCCATCTCATACGAACTCATGGGGATCAGCTCCCACGCGCAAGCTGCTCCCCACTGCTCCTCCCAAAGTGCACTTTGGCTGGGCGCGGTGCTTCAACTGAGTCCTTTCTTTTTTATTCTCTTCTGCTGTCTTCTTAGCGTTTTCCTTCGGGCATTCTGGGAGGCTCTCTAAGTGCAAGCGCCCTGTGATTCTCCTAGTAATAATCTTGCCTTATCTGTTTGTTTACGATGACACCCACAGCAACGCTGGGCTCCACATGTGACTCCCAGGCCTGCACCAAGCCAGTGGTGGGGTGCTCAGTTCCTTTTGGGCATCACCAGGTTCTTTGATGTCTACAAGATCATCATTCTTGCAGATTTGCCTCTGCAAGGATGGAGAGACAACTTCCTGTCTTGTCGAAGGCCTGGCTGGAGAAGCTTAACTACTATTTCATCTCTCTTTCTCTCTCTCTCTCTCTCTCTCTCTCTCTCCCTCCCTCCCTTCCCCCTTCTCCCTCCCTTCTTCTCTCTTGTCTCTCTTATTTTTTACACAAAATTAGTTAATTTAATTAAAAAGATTCAGAATTTCAAAACAAGGTAGAGGCATGCAAAATGGAGCCAACAGTACAAGCACTAACTTTTCAGTTCAGTAGACTACTAGAAATTAGTAGTGCAATTGTCGTTGCTATCTTATATATACATATCTGTCTTTTTTTACATTCTTCTTTTTTCTTTTCCTCCATCCCATTTGTTCTTTCCTTTTGAACAGTTTCTTGTCCTTTCACTGTATCTATTGCAAGTTACAGGACAATGCCAATCTGGCTGCAGGTGCTATCTTTAAGAGAAGCCAGGGCATTGTATCTCTTCTTCCCTCGTATTACCTTTTTCCTGTATTTTTGCTTTTTTGGGTCTCAGGTTCTAACTCCTAGACGCATCATTAACTTTCTTTGGTGGGTCCCTTCTTTCCTTTTCTTTTTTCTCTTCCCCTTTCCCCTTTTCATCTCTTTTGTTTCCTCCCTTTGCTGCTGTTGCTTCTTCTTCTTCTTCTTCT